>JAJIBD010029106.1:0-91228 GCA_021461705.1 Cryptotis parvus
AAAATCACCGACTATGATCTTGTAGAAGGTGTGATCTTTTTATAGAACTCCTCCAATTCCATGTAGAATTTCTCAATTTCATCTTCTTCATATGTGGATGTTGGTGCATAGACAATGAAGATAGAAATTGCTGGCAGTGGGCCACATCTCCTCAAGTGTAAACGCCCTATTCGGTTTGTTAGGCATTCAAATGAATCAATGTTGACAGCCATGTTCGTGTTGACAAGGACACCAATGCCACCGATGCCTCTTTCATCACATGTTCCAAGAAACAATTCTTCTCGGTGTCAAATACAGCATGATGCAACTGATGCCTCCTCGTCCTCAATCAGACCAATGATGTTGTACTTGATCTTTGCGCTTGCACCATCAGATCCTCAATATATGCTTCCGATGCCAGTGTACGTGCATTGAAAGTACAGACAGTCATTTTAGTCCTTCTTCGTTTTGGCAGCCTAGGACAGCCGTGAAATTTTATCAGGCACTGCTTGTTTGCCTTTCTTACTGCTGCCGTATTAAGGGCTCTTTCGGGTCAGGAAAATAAACATTTTTGTTACTGGATTTGGCATATCGAACATGCATCGGACAGCTTGCCAGGCTCTGCCATGCAGGCGCTATATTCTCATTACTTTGTGGGGGCTCTCTCAGAGGGTGGGTAGAATATTTATGGTAATTTGGAGGTAAATGCGCTGGCCAGCGGCCGCCGCAACAAGGAAAGCTGGTTTCTGCTCTGCCGGGTGCACCTGTGTCCATTCTGCCACATACTGGGCCCGAGTTCTCGCTAGGCTTAGTGGGTCGGGTGCGATTGGCGGGGACCGCTGCGAGGCGATGGGCGAGGTGCGGTGGCCTTAGAGGGCAAACCGAGATGGGCCATGATCGTAGCCTCCTCCCGACACTGAGTGCGGCGACAGGAGGCGGCTTTTTCCTCGGTCAGGTGCCTGGAGTCGGCGGAGAGGCGGGCGAGGCTTCCTCAGGCAGCCGTCTTTATCTAGAGTTATTAATATATAGACCATCCTGGAGTCCACCATGAATGGACAGTTGGACCTCAGTGGAAAACTAATCACCAAAGCTCAACTTGGAGAGGATATTTGCCGAATTCCCATTCTCCAGAATTCAAGAACAAAATCCGTACTAGTGGAGAAGCTCTGAGGGCAAGAGAAGAAATCATTTCTCTTATGCCAGAGACAAAAGTGCATTTTCCCACCCATCCGGATCCAATGAGAAACGGATTACATGCCCAGACACACAGAGCACACACGCATGGACCAAACAATGCTGTAGTCTCACTTGCTTAGCCACGAATATGGCTCTGACTGGTTCATGTTTGTGTGTGAGCAAGTGGGCGCCGTCACTGGTCACTGGTCACTGGTCGGTTCCCTGCTGAGCTCTCCGTAAGTAAGCCAGTATGAGGCACCGTCTCTCACTGCCGGTGGGCTTCACTCTGAACCACCCCAGACAGAACACAACTGGTACCTCTCATGGAGCTGGAGTGATGGCCGACCTGGGTTCGATCTCTGGCTCCCACATGGTGGCCTGAGCACCTCCAGGAGTAATTCCTGAGTGCAGAGTCAGGAATGACCCCGGAAATGGTTCCTCTGTGCTTAAACCTCTTTTTTGTTGTGGGAGGAGGGAGAGGCTCTCCCAAGAGGTGCTCAGGCGGCAGAAAACCACATCAGAGATTCTCAACTAACGACAAGGTGCAACGCAGGACCCAAGGAGACCTCGAGTCTCCTTGCTGCTCTGAGGGTTCCCGGTCATGTGGTGGTGTTGGGGGGCCTCCAGGATTGCACCCAGACATTCTGGGGGACCATGGAGTGCCAGAATCCAACCTGGGTCCACTGTCCTTTCTTCAGGCACAGACATAAAGCATACCATTTCTATGCTTATATTCACCAACTAAACTGTGGAATCACTGGCCGTCAAGTCATTGACAGCTGTAGCTTTTGCCACTTCATCAATTTCTTCATTCCAAGTTGGTTCTTTCACTACACTGCCACAAACAGAAATCTCAGTTCTCACAATTTCTTACTGCATTCTTTTCCTTGATTTATTTTCTATTGTGTTTCTGTGCTCTCTCTAGGCAACAGATTCTTCACAGTCCGATAGAGCACAAACCTGCAATAGCATAATTCATTTCTAATTAGAAATATCACTATTTTACCACTTCAGAGATTAGTTTGTGTCATTTACCTGGCTCACAGAATCATTTGTCATCTGAATTAGATGATCATTTCAGTCTGATCTCAACATCTATACTTTTAAAGTCACATACCTACTTGCCCAAAGGCCTTGATTAATTACTATACATTTTAAGCAATCTTCAGGGCCAGTGTATAATGCATGCTGCCATCTTTGATTATTTAACTCCATTCATTCATTAACTGGCTTATCATTCATTCAAGCACATATAAGTAAGCTGCAGTAAACATCAGCAAATGCTAAAGACAGATAAGCCTCTGGAAATTTAAGAACGCAAATAAGGGCAAGAAAGATGATGCGAGGATAAAGTGCTGCCTTGCACGGTCCTAGGTTCAATCCTAGCACTGCATGTAGCTCCGCAACCACAGCCAAGTGTCATCCCTAAGTAGAGAACTGGAAATAACCCCTAAAAACTTCTGGGAAAGCCCAAAAAAGTCAAAGAAGACCAAACACACAATCAGTGAAAAAGAAATCCAAGTATTTGCGAAGATGGGCATTGATGGAGATACAGGACCTACCTGTCATGCACATCAGGGGCTGTAACGAGCCCCAGCTGGTAGAGGACAGAACCCACCCAGGAGACTGACAGTGCAGGAGCCATATGAGGCAGGGCTGCGGGGCACCATCTCAGGCCATGTTACGGGGAAAGGCCCACATGGAGCTCAGCAGCTGGGTAAGGAATCTGCTTACTCCAACACACCGCAGGTTTCTCAAGAGCAGCCGGATTGCCATCGCTCTCATGTCTCAGCATTTGGTGTCAAGTCTCGACCAATTATGAGTCAATAATATCTGATTGGTACTGAGTGATTCTATCAAATAATCAAGCAGGGGTTGAGATGTCTCAGCGAACATCAAGTTGCATTTGAAATCATATCAGTATTCTGACTGTTTCATTAAGCTGCAAAATTCATAAAGATAATGTGTCCAGAGCTGGTCCCAAGAGAAGATTGGAGTGCTAAGAGATTAAAAAAAGTGCCATCGCCAAAAAATCATGTAATGAGAAACATTCAAAGCCTGAATTTTCTCTTTGATAACCAGCATTGTTGCCCATGGTTTGAACATGTCCACGAAACTGTGAAATATCTCTAATTATATAGAAAGAGTATATAGAAATATATGTATCAGCCAGTAATGAGAGGAACACATAAACACATGCATATGGACATATCAAGGTACATGAAAATTTTAAAACACTATGGAGCTATAAGATATATAGGACCATGCTCAGAGGAAAGAAATCCAGACCTACACAAGTAGGCCACAACAATGATTTGAGAATTTTTCAGCATATTTTTTTAAAAGGCTCTAAAACAAACCCTTACTTAAAGGGCATTGCCAGTGGTGGTGAGCAGGTGATTACTTTCCTCATGGCAAAATTTTGGCCACACTGAAAACAACCAGCAGTTGTTAAGGGACTTATCTATGACACATGCATCTCACAATCCTAGATAATAGAAAAATGAGAGCTAATCACATCCTTAGAAACATTTTATCCCAAGTCAACAGAAAACTGAGATGTTCACCAATTGCTTGGTAAGCTATAATAAAATGTCAGAAGAAACATGTGTCCAGTTCAGGGTAGCGCATAAAAGGGGCAGCACAAAAAAATAAATGTCAACCCAGGCTCTTTGAGCAGGAAGCGGAATATCTTATTTGTTCATGTAAGATATTCTACTATTGTCCAAACAACATTATTGTCAAGAAGATTAGAATATAGGTATGTCCTTAATACATTGATGCCAGCACAGGAATTTGCAATAATTAAGCCACATTTCAAATATGAGCCACTAGTAGTATGCACTGGCATCAACATGGGAAGCCATGGCATTTCCCCTACATTCAAGACATATAGATAGTTCACAAAGAAATAGTATCGGCAGCTCCTTTTCTAGAAAATACGGGAGCATCCAACAATGGGACTGGGAGATTCAAGAAGTGCAATAAAAATCCTAGATGGTCATCCCTTTAGAGAAGCAATGCAGAAATGATAGAGGGAAGAGCAAGTGACGTAGGACAGGCAAGACACTGAGATGAAGATGAGGAAAACAGCAAGTGTCCAAGAGCGTAGGAATGGGAAGGACAGAATGGAAAGGACAGACAAGGAAAGCAGTCAATAAACAAAAAATAAACATAGTTGTATCTTCTTTAAATGATCATTTTCGTTTCATTTAGAGTTGATAGGACTATTATTCAAAGATGTCTATTAAAAGAAAGTATTATTATGCACATTCAAAAAAAAAAGCCTGGAATAATTTTCTTACCAGCTAACCAATTATCTATGACAGTGGATCTCTGCAAGCTAATTCATCTTAATATGCATGGAAACCTCAATTTCAAACATTACCTATCATTGTCATGACAACGCTCATCTGTGTTTTCCTAATTCATCAGTACTGCCTCTGGCTACTCTACAAGTTCTACTCAGCCCTAAAAGTCTGCTCAGGGAAAAGCATTTTTGTTTTTCTGGCTGTACCATAAGCACAGTGGGCTTATGGTACAGCCAGAAAACAAAATGCTGGGTGTATACTGAGGCTGCTCTGAATTTTGTAGGGTGTTTCCTTCTGAATCTTTTAGGCAAAGATGAGGGCTTTATATATATATATGCGTGTGTGTGTATGTGTATGTGTATGTATATGTATATGTATATGTATATGTATATGTACATACATCTACATATATGTATATATATATATTTAGGCAAAGATGAGGGCTTTATATATATAAAGCCCTCATCTTTGCCTAAATCTATTCAGATGTATGTAAGTCTTTGCGTTCAGATGTATGTACATATACATATACATATACATACACATACACATACACATACACATACACATATACATATACATATACATATACATATACATATACATATACATATACATATGCATATGCATATGCATATACATATACATATACATTTCTCTTTGGGTCACAACCGGCAATGCTCAGGGGTTACTCCTGGCTCTGCGCTCAGGAATTACTCCTGGTGGTGCTCAGGGGAACCATATGGGATGCCGGGGATTGAACCCAGGTTGGCCGCGTGCAAGGCTAACACCCTACCCACTGGACTATCACTCCAGCCCCCAAAGATGAGAGCTTTACAGTGCAAATTTAGAAGAAACACCTCTGAAAAGTAGAAGAATCCTGACTTGCGTTCAGGTCAACGGCAAACAGATATGACATGAATGATAAATAGATCCATTTGCATTCTTTTTTTAAAGTTGAGTTCATTCTTTTAGTGGGTACATGTCCCACTGCTAGGGGAAAACCTGCCGTGCAAGCAGCACTCCGGAAGTCTGTGGTGGGTTCATGGAAGAGAGATGTCTCTACCGCGTGGGAAAGGGAAAAGTGGAAGAGAGAAGACTTTACTGCATGGGAAAGAGAAAGTGCCATACGGCAGCTCTGAAATTGCTGAATTTCAAGCAAGTCAGCAGCGATGGAGAATGATGGGAAGCCGGCCAACTGAGCAAGCAAGAACAGACAGCAGGGCTCTGGAAGCCAAGGCAGATATGCCATGGAGAGGCAGAGGCTTAAAGGGTGCCACATTCTACAAATAGCTATTATTGCTACAAACAAAAATACCGCCATCCCATGCACAGCTTTAGAAAGAATTGCAAGCTGTTATTTTGCTGGCGTTTCAGGCATATTTATGCATAATGATAGCTTTCATATAAGATCAAATGATGTCTACACCGACACATATAGACCTAGAATATCTACTTATACAGGGATCAGATCGGGCTTCTTCACGCTTGGAACAAAGGTGTTTCAGAAATTGGAATTGATGAGCCCAATTATTATGCTCTGCTCACCCAGAAATTCTCAAATCACTTTATTACTATCAATATCATTTCCTCAAATCCCAACTTCTTTTAAAAAAATGAGTCGTGCTCTATTAGTTTCCTTCTGTACCTAAAATTAATTTTGTCTATTTAGAGTCTTAAAATAAAGTTTATCATCTGTAGTGATGGATACCAAGTCTGAATCGGGTCTTCCAGAGCGTAAATCAATGTGTCGACAGACTTCTCCTTTTCTGGCGCCTCTAGAGAGAATCCATCATTTACCCTTTTCTAACCTCGAGGGTGCCCCCACACCCTCATTCCTGAGACTCCTCTACTCTCAAAGTCAACATCACATCACTACGTCTGACCTCTCTGCCTTCTCTTTCACACTAAATATACTGAAGTCTCTCTGGGGCAACCAGATCATCAAGGATAAATTTTCTTTTTCGGGCAACTTATCTGCAACCTAAATTTTCTTCACAAACTTGATTTTCCTTCGCCATGTGACAATGTACTTGCATGCCCCAGACTCTGCTACAGAGAAGTCTTTGGGCCATTAATCTTCCTATCCTGGTCCAAATTGTTGCTTACTAAGATCCAAGTCTGCTCTAGAATTGAAATCTGTTCACGCCACCAAGTTATCCCAAAGTCCCAACCTGCTAAGCATTAACTCGAGGTCCAAATCACATGGTCTCAACCAGGCCACAGCTCATGTGTCTGAACTGGATGTGGTAGAATCCACTCCAAGATTCGGGTCCTTCCCGTCTATTAACCTGCATTTCAAGAAACCTCTGCCAAATGCGGCAAACAACGGTAGGACAGTCAGAGAAAATGATTTATTAACATCCCTGCTGAAAAGAGAAAAAAAAGGAAAAAAAGCAAATCTTTAATCTCAACCATTTTTGAAATCCAGCTGAAAAATTCCACTGAGTTTCAGGGTCTGCAAAAATCTCCTGTGATTCATTGTTCTAGGCTCTGAGCTCAAGGCACCCTCTCAGCTTGAAGCTGGGCCCCTCTGAATCAGCCTTCCTCCCTTTTATATTGTATGTAGCTGAGCAGTTTCATCAGAGTACTCGGTGAGACAGGCATGGAGGTTGACTAACCACTTTATTTCAATTCATATTCTCCCTGCGCCCTTTAATTCAAGATGACAATGCTCCTCCTGCTAAAACATTCACAACAACCTTCCTCTTCTCCTTGTGTGTCTGAATTCACACTCTTAGCAGAGAGTATCCTGCAAAGGTCTTTACTCAATAATACAATCCCTAGCTCAGGCTTGTGCTGGAATGACCAAACACAGTGAGTCATACACTTATTATTTCAAAGTGACTTTGGTGAGCCCAAATATTCTATTCCTTTGATCTTTATCAGGATTATATCCTTTATAATTTTGTCTTGTAAGACTGCCTGCTTATATATGCATAGCTGTTTCTCCTGAGCATCCCAAGTCCCCCTAAGTCCCTCCCAGGCCTATTTATTTTCATTTCACATGAATTCCTTCAGAATCAAAGCTATTGTGCATCTTTGCAATGCCTGGTATCATGAGCTTGTTGATTAGCGACACACTAAAGGGTTTGTAATGATTTCTCATTATGGTTTTAGCTAGCATTTCCCTAGAGATTGAAATGTTCTTTCTTTTCCTCTCTTTTCTTTTTTATATGCACAACTGTGTTGTGTCTTCTTTGCTGAACTCTCTATTCAAATATTTTTCTTTTGGGTTGTTTGTCTTACAACTATTATCACTGAGTTACAAGATCTTTTTTTTAATTTTGATTGAGATTCTGTGGTTTTAAAATACTATTACTAACTGTTTCTAATCAACATAATTCTAAACTTAGATCCCCTAAATTTTAAATGATATTGAATCTTGAGTCTTAAAAATCGTGTTTACTTCTGAATTAAACAATTTCCCTCAACATGTCTCTTCTTGTTTCCCAAAACAATCAAGTAGAAACAAAGTTGAACCTTCAAGACCTTGCTCAGAAATTTCTTAAGCTAAATGCCTAAATCCACAGGCCAAATGCCCTAATTTCTCTGTTGCCCGGACCTAACTCTGATAAACTGAATCCATTTAATGAGGGCTTCTTTCCCAAGTTTCCAAATCCTGCCTTCACTCACAAACGCTTTCAGACATGTTTAATGTGACTGTATCTACTAAAAGTCTGTTCAAAATGATTTTGCAGTTTTTTTTTAATTAAACATTTTATTATACCACCATGAGATATACAATTACAACGTTGTTCATGTTTGGAGGTTTCGGTCACATCGTGTTCCAGCACCCCGCCCTCCACCAGTGTCCATTTCCCACCACCAATGTCCCAATTCCCTCCCCTCCCATAGCCTGCCTAAATGACAGGTTATTTATCTCTTTTCTCTCTCTCCCTCTCTCTCTCTTCCTTCTCTTACACATTGTGGGTTGCACTACATACACTTAGAAGCCATCATGTGCATTTTTTTGCCTGTATTTAGTGCTCAATTCTATGTTGGTATCAGCCCTTTTGACATTTATTCACACATGTTCCCTTCTCTATCTTACCTAACCTCTGACTCCCCACACGTTTGTGGTAATTTCCACTTTTGGTAAGATCACCTGATATATTTATGT
Organism: Cryptotis parvus; assembly: GCA_021461705.1. Lineage (NCBI taxonomy): Eukaryota > Metazoa > Chordata > Mammalia > Eulipotyphla > Soricidae > Cryptotis > Cryptotis parvus. The sequence goes on from JAJIBD010029106.1 coordinate 8,590, forward strand.
CATGCAAATAAATGCAGTCATTCTATGTCTCTCTCTTTCCTTCTGACTAATTTCACTCAACATGATCCATTCCATGTCCATCCATTTATAGGCAAATTTCATAACTTCATTTTTCCTAATAGCTGCATAGTATTCCATTGTGTAGATGTACCACAGTTTCTTTATCCAGTCATCAGTTCTCGGGCATACTGGTTGTTTCCAGGTTCTGGCCATTGTGAATAGTGCTGCTATGAAATAAAAGTGCGGATTGTGTTTCCGCTGTGTGTTTTTGGCTTTTCAGGGTATATTCCCAGGAGTAGTATGGCTGGGTCAAAAGGGAGCTCAATTTCTAGTCTTTGGAGGAATGTCCATATTGTTTTCCAGAAAGGTTGTACAAGTCGACATTCCCACCAACAATGTATGAGAGTCCCGCGTTTTCCCGCATCCACGCCAGCACTTGTTGCTTTTACCCTTTTGGATATGAGCCAATCTCTGTGGTGCGAGGTGATATCTCATTGTTGTTTTGATTTGCATCTCTCTGATGATTAGTGATGATGAGCAATTTTTCATATGCCTTTTTGGCCATTCAATTTTCTTCCTTGTCAAAGTTTCTGTTCATCTTTTCTCCTCATTTTTTAATGGGGTTGGCTGTTTTCTTCTTATATAGCTGTACCAGTGCCTGATAAATCCTGGATATTAACCCCTTATCATATGGGTATTGGGTGAATATTCTTTCCCATTCTGTGGACTGTCTTTCTATCTTGGTCACTGTTTCTTTCGAGGTGCAGAAGCTCTTTAGATATCCTTCTCAATGGGGAAAAATTCAAAGCCTTCCCCTTAAGATCAGGAATACCACAAGGTTGCCCTCTCTCACCCTTTTATTCAATATAGTACTGGAAGTACTCACCATAGCAATCAGAGAAGAAAAGGACATTAAGTGCATCCAGATAGGCAAGGAAGAAATCAAGCTATCATTATTCACAGATGACATGATATTATACTTAGAGAACCCTAAACTCTCCACCCAAAAATCTCTTAGGAACAATAGATATGTATAGTAGAGTGGCAGGGTACAAAATCAATACCCAAAAGTCGGTGGCTTTCCTATACACAAATAACGAAAGAGAAGAAAGTGATATTAAGAAATCGATTCCATTCACAATTGTGCCACAGAAAATCAAATACCTAGGAATCAGCTTAACCAAGTATGTAAATGACCTATAAAAAGAGAACTACAAGACACTGCTTCAAGAAATAAAAGAGGACAAGAGGAAATGGAAACACATTCGCTGCTCATGGATGGGGAGAATTAACATTGTCAAGATGGTAATACTCCCTAGAGCTTTGTACAGATTCAATGCGGTTCCTATAAGGATACCCATGACATTCTTTAAAGAAATTGACCAAACACTCCTGAAATTCGTATGGAATAACAAACCCCCTTGGAGAGCTAAAGCAATCCTTGGGAAGAAGAAGATGGGAGGCATCACCTTTCCCAACCTCAAACTGTACTACAAAGCAGCAGTAATTAAAACAGCGTGGTACTGAAATAAAAACAGACCTGTGGACCCTATGGAATAGAGTTGAGTATCCTGACACCCACCCTCAAAACATGATCAATTAATCTTTGATAAAGGTGCAAAGAGTCCAAACTGGAGTAAGGAAAGCCTCTTCAACAAGTGGTGCTGGGAAAACTGGACAGCTACATGTAAAAAAATGAATTTGGACCTGTGTCTAACACCTTGCACAATAATCAGATCAAAATGGATTAAAGATCTCAATATCAGACCTGAATCCATGAAGTACGTTGAAGAAAATATAGGAAAAACCCTTCACGACATTGAAGCTAAAGACATCTTCAAAGGTGAAACACCATTAACAAAGCAACTAGAAGATTTTTCAGTTTTTAAGAACATATTTTTCTCTGCCACGTTTCTTGCTTCCTAATGAGTGTCAGTGGCAGAGGTCAGCACCCGTGTAGTCTTACCAACAGTTCATTGAAGGCACTAGTGGGTCCTTCTCTGCCTCTCAGAGCTCTGCTTCGCTGTCTACTGCCGAATCTGAGTAGCATTTTCACATTTTTTGGGACGATTTTACAGAATCTTCATAATCCTTCAGATAAATATCTTTTTCACCTCCTTATCTTTCCGTGTTCCTTTCTGCAACTGTCATAACTGCTATGAACGTAGTGGCTTTTAAATGACACAAAAGTATGAACTTACAGTTTTGCATGGCAAAAGCCTGTGTCTCCTTAAAAACAGAATCAGTGTATTGGTAAAGTTGTGTTTCTCTTCGAGAGCTCTGGAGGAGAATAATTCCCTTCCTTCACAGCTTCAAGAAATTGCCAACAGTTGTTGGCTTGTGGTTCCTTCTTCTTCTGTCCTTTAAAGTCACTGAGCCCTGATCCTTCTGCTTCCCTCCTAGGCTCTGAAAACTTTTATAATGACAGGATGCTCCCAGTTCATCCCACCTGTATCCCTGTATTAAAAGCAGCCCTTTGGCAACCTTACTCCAATATGCTGCATCATTTTAATCTACCATTTTCATGAAAGTTAGCATATTTACAAATTTCAGAAATTGGACACTAGCCTTATTTTGTTGCTAAGAAATGGAAACTCTGCTAAACATAATCTCTCTTTTCTTATAAATACTGAAGAGAAGAAACTGTATCACTGTATCACTGTCTTCCCGTTCATCATCGATTTGCTCGAACGGGCACCAGTAACATCTCCATATGCCCTGTCTCATGCAAGTAGAGCCCAAGGGCACCTGCTTGCTCCAGGAACATAAAGAGCCTCAAACCATTCCATCAGGTCGTGGGAATGAGGTCTAAAAAGAGAAGAAATAGTCTTGCAAATATTGAATTTCCAGTGTTAGCATAATTGAGAGCTAGATAAAGGTAAGCAGGAAACATCTATGGGGAATTTAGTTACTCTGTGGATTGACTAAGCAGGAAACATATCTGTGGGGAATTTACTCTGTGGATTGACTTTTAAATAAGCAACATAAAATATAAACAACTATTCCATCAAAATGTTAATAGACGGAAGCATTTTTGGTCAAGACAATAGCACAGTGGATTGTATTTCTAGTAAATACTTGATTTGTTCTTCACATTAAAAACACCTTTATCCAGGGGCCGGAGCAATAGCCCAGCGGGTAACGCGTTTGCCTTGCACAAGGCTGGCCTGTGCCAGCCTGGGTTCAATCCCGGCATCCCATATGGTCCCTGAGTACCGCCAGGAGTAATTCCTGAGTGCAGAGCCAGGAGTAACCCCTGAGCGATGCTGGGTGTGACCCAAAAAGGAAAAAAAAATGTAAAAATACCTTTATCCAGGTACCAATTATGCTAACACTGATGCTCAAATTATCTGAAAATTATGAAAAAAACTGAGTGTGTAAAAATGAAAATAGTAGATAAACCTATTTTATGAAGCATAAGGTAGGTCTGAGTTTAGTTAGAAAATAGAAGTTTTTGAATACAAACTCATAAACTAAATGTTAGTCTTTCGGGAAGACCAGTTTTCCAATAGGCTAAGTAATGGCAAATAACCAGAGACAGGATAATGTCAAACAGAAAGGAAAATATTAATTCTCCTTTTCTTTGATTTTTTCTCAAATAATGATATTTCTCTCATTTCTCTTGAGAGCAATTCACAGGAAGTGTGGACATTGGTATTTTGATATTGGGATGTCTGCAGGCTCAGGGATGATTGGATTCATCTTTACTAGCACGGGCAGCTACTGCGTAAGACCCCAATCGACACACTAGTAACAGTACTAGATTCCAGACATGCTCTGCTCCAAGCAACAATGACTCATCTCGCTCACTGATGTGACCACATGTCCTGGGTTCTTACTGCTGAACACAGTCTGGCAGAGATGAAGGTGCTGAAGACCAGGGGGCAGAAAGCATCACAAGAGAAAGTCAAATTCATGTGTGTTAGAAAGGAGAAAAGTCTATAATAGATCTACAAGAAAGAAAATGAAATGTTTTAGCTTCCCATTCCTAAAATCATTATACACACAACTGACCATGTCAGTGATAGAAGATATTTGAGAACAGGAAATAAATCATTCACTCCAGGCCTAGGTGGAACAGAAAGAGAGTAGTTTCTAAGGGTTGTAGGAGAGGACTCAGCTAATATGCTATTGCCTTTTTGGTCACTGTGAGTTGAAAATGTTTCTGAAAAGTGTGGAAAAGGTAAAGTTCTCTATTAAAATGTCAGTTCATGGTGAAAGGTGGGTGATACAGTATTCTCCTTTAATTAAGTTTCTTAATATAACTGTTCTAAAAGTACTTCCAGTAAGTGATGTCATTAAAGTCTTATTCTCTACCCTTTAGGGAAGGTATAGCAGCTCAGTGGTTACATAACTGATAAACAAGCCGCAGTTAAACCTCGACACAGTTGATGAATGGGGAAACCTACTCTCCAGTCTTTTCATTCCTTTGCCTTTACAATGAAAATACTGAAAAGGATGAACTCAGGTCTTTTCCTGTCCTAAGGGAAACACATCTGTAACAGAGATAAACTGGCGACCCCAAAAACACACATTCTACATAGAAGAGATTCCAAACAAACCCCCAAGGATAGCTAAGGCAATCCTTGGGGGAAAAAGAATATGGAAGGCATCACCTTTCAAAACTTCAAACTGCACTACAAAGATGTAGTAATTAAAACAGCGTGGTATTGAAATAAAAACAGACCGGTGAACCTATGGAATAGAGTTGAATATCCTGACACTCATCCTCAAATATATGATCATTTAATCTTTGATAAAGGAGGAAAAAGTACAAAATGGAGTAAGGATAGCCTCTTCAACAAGTGATGCTGGGAAAACTGGGAAGCTACATGTAAAAAAATGAACTTAAGGGGCCGGAGCGATAGCCCAGCGGGTAGGGCGTTTGCCTTTGCACGCGGCCGGCCTCTGCCGGCCCGGTTCGATCCCCGGCATCCCATATGGTCCCCCGAGCACCGCCAGGAGTCATTCCTGAGTGCAGAGCCAGGAGTAACCCCTGAGCATCGCAGGGTGTGACCCAAAAAAGCAAAAAAAAAAAAAAAAAAAATGAACTTAAACCTCCCTCTAACACCATGCACAAAAGTCAGATCAAAATGGGTTAAAGATCTCAATATCAGACCTGAATCCATAAAGTACACCGAAGAAAATATAGGAAAAATCCTCCACTACATTGACGCTAAAGGCATCTTCAAAGATGAAGCACCACTAACTAAGCAATTGGAAGCAAAAATAAACATATGGGACTACATGAATATAAAATCCTACTGCACCTAAAAAGAAACAGAGACCAAAATACAAAGACAGTCCACAGACTGGGAAAGAATATTCATCCAATAACTATCTGATAAGGAATATAATATCCAGGATATATCAGGCACTGGCAGACTTTTACAAAAGAAAACAGCCAACCTCATCAAAAAAATGGGGAGAAGAAATGAACAGAAACTTCAGCAAGGAAGAAATTCGAATGGCCCAAAGGAATATGAAAAAATGTTCATCATCACTAATCATCAGGGAGATGCAAATCAAATCAAAACAACAATGAGATATCATCTCACACCACAGAGACTGGCACATATCCAAAAAAGTAAGAACAAGTGGTGGCGTGGATGTGGGGAAAGGGGACTCTCATCCATTGTTGGTGGTACAGTCACCAACTGTACACCATGTTGTATAACATGTCAACTGGTACAGTTGTCAACTGGTACAGTCTTTTTGGAAAACAATATGGACATTCCTCCAAAAACTAGAAATTGAGCTCCCATTTGACCCAGCCATACCACTCCTGGGAATATACCCTGGGAGGCCAAAATCACACAGCAGAAACACCATCTTCACTTTTATGTTCATAGCACACTATTCACAACAGTCAGAAACTGGAAACAACCAGAGTGCCAAGAACTGATGACTAGATAAAGAAACTGTGGTACATCTACACAATGGAATACTATGTAGCTGTCAGTAAAAACAAAGTTATGAAATTTGCCTAAAAATAGAGGGACATGGAGAGGATCACGGTAAATGAAAATAGCCAGAGAGTAAAGGGCAGATATAGAATGACTGCACTTATGGGATATAAAAAAGAGTATGATACCCATATCCAAGGTCAGGCAAAACACGGATTAGGAGGTCTTGTCAGTGGGTAGAATCTACCCAAGTGTGTGGGAATCAGAGGTTATGTAAGAAAGAGAAGGAAACAATGTGCTACCAATTATTGGAAATAATGCCAACCTAGAACTGACCAGTGAATGTAGGCAAAGGGATATGATAAGCTCCTGTGATAAACTCTAAATTTATGTATTGCAAGCCACAATGTGTAAGAGAAGGAAAGAGAGAGAGAGAGAGAGAGAGAGAGAGAGAGAGGCACAAAGTATCTGCCATAGAGGCAGGCCAATGGAGGGGGAGGGAATCAGGGGACATTGGTGGTGGGAAATGGGCACTGGTGGAGGGATGGGTGCTGGAACACTGTATGACTGAAACCCAAACATGAACATCGTTGTAATTATATATCTCATGGCGGTATACTAAAACATTAAAAAAGAAGAGATTCCAAATTATTCAGACCACCAGTAAACCATCAAGGAAGGATCAATAACTGTTTTCTACCTCCCCAGGAACCAAGCAAATGAGGAAGACATCCTTTTGTGACAGGAAACTTAAATATCTTCTTTCTCCTTTGCTCCTGCTTTCGATATTGTCAGCACAGATGGGAGGGAGCTAATCGTGGAGATTTTCTCTCCCACTCTCAGCTTCTGTACACCCACCTAGACCCATCAGCATCAGTCTCTGTCTGTTTATTCCTTATCCCTCCCACGCCCACCCACCCTCCCCAACCGGAGACTTGTCTCCTATGGATAGAGGGAAATCAGCCAATCGTGAGCTCACGGGGAAACGCAGGCCAGGGCCAGAATAAAGCTCATTCTCGAAGGATGGTCCCTACTACACGCTGATAACTTGGCCCCTGCTAAGATGCTCCAACATTTTTACTTTAGCTAAGAATATGTAACTTTAATAAGAAATAAGCTTCAACAAGAAATGATTTTTCCCACTGAATAGCACATTCTGAGACTACTATTAGAATATTTGGACATAAAGTGTAAATATAATGGAAGAGCAATATATACTATCTGGCCTAAATTTATTCACTATTTCATCTCTATGTCAAAAAATGAAGAAATAAATAAACTTCCTCTATAAACCTTAGGATTTAAAACCACTTTCCATTATTGGGGAGGGTTCAGTCAGTGGGAGAGAGGGGGTTTTTCAGGACTACCTAGCAGTGCTCAATGGCTACTCCTTGCTCTGTGCTCAGAATTCACCTCTGGTCGTGAACAGGAGACTTTACGTGGTGCCAGGGCTCAAACCACGGAAGGCTGGGTATTAAATCCAGGACCTTACACATGCAAGGCAAATACTCACCACCAAGACACATCCCTGGGCCAGAGATAGGAAAGTTTAGGGACTTTCTACATGGCTAATGTACATGTGTTCACGTATGGGACAAACAATGCCAACTTGTGAGAGTATTTGACCTAAATGTTGCATTTGATTCAGCACGAAACCCCGTTAAAGTCCCTATTTAATCAACTGCTCTGCAGTGATAGTTCCATTGACTCTGAGTCCCACCAGCCCACAGCTTGAGAGGCTGGAATCCCGCAGAAGCTTCTGGGAAGCTGGAGCTCTTCAGATGCCAGGTGCTATTTAGGTACAAAGGGCAATAATTTCAAGATATTTAACACTTCCTCTGACTTTGAAGCCAAGGCCTAACTGAGGCTCATCTACTCCGCGATTTGAAGTATATTCCTTAGTTAAATGTCTTCACTCGAACACTCCAACTTAGTTTCACCAAACTGGTGAATCAAAAATACCATCAAAAAAGCAGATCCCGTCAACATGCACTGCTATGTGTAAATAGCAGAAAGTCTCTCTAGCAGGAAGTAAATTATCAGGTGAACCAAAGATATTTGTTCTTGCAAAGATGAGAAGGATTACTTTCCCCTAGAGGAGAGCATTTTGAACGCTGTTCTGACTGAATATTGATTAAAGTTCCTGGTAAGCCGCTAGGTAAAGAGGAAACAAAGGCCGCTACGCTTTCACTTTCCTGACTGCACACTTTCAAGTAGTATAGGAAATTGGCAACTAAAAGCAGATAGTTTATGAGGAGAATCGCTTTCTTAGACTAGGCCAAAAAGAGGTTGAGTATAAAATCATTATATGCCTTTCCAGTAATTCATATGAAAACAAGTATGTTAGTTTTATTTTTTTTATTTTTGTCATCTTAATTAAAGTTGCTTATGCAAATAATGTCAAAATAAAGTATCTTTTTGAGACTAAGACTATTACTTAAAGGCTGATAAAGTTTCCCCTGAGACGCATCAGCAACACTCCGAATTCCTCCTCATCCTCTCAACCAGCTGCGCCTGCCTTGGATTTGGTGCACAAGATTCCAATGTTGCTAAAGTACTTACACCATCAACAATATTTTCATCATCCATTACTGTAGAATACATTTGATTTAAGTATATTTTTTAGAAAGCAACTGTCTTCTGAGGATGAGGAAAAGCCGAATTCTATCAGGAGCAGCACTTTCACGTGTTTTAGGTTTTGCTCTTATTAAATGATCTGTGGTTCTGTAATGATCATTGTAGTTGCAACACACTGGGGAGGTTGATGGGGAATTATAATGTCACACTAGGATGCACTATTGTATACAGAGACATTATAAACCGGTAATATCTGTAGGGCAAGCCACAAAGTGTAAGAGGAGAGAAATACAGAGACCGAGACAGACAGAAAAAGAAAGTAAAGGCGCCTGCTATAGGGGCAGGCTGGGGTTGGGTGGGAGGGAGTGTGGGGACATTGGTGGTGGGAATGGGGCACTGGTGGAGGGCTGGGTGCTGGAACACTGTATGACAGAGACCCAATTATGAACATCCTGGTAATTGTATATCTCAAAGTAGTATAATAAAAATTTAAAAAATGATCTGTGGTTTCCAGTTTCGCTTTTTGTAGCTGTGGCCATGCCAGTGATAGTGAAGCTGCCCCCTTCTAGAGCAGCGACACATCTGCTGGCAGAGCTCACGACACAACACGGCTTACCCCATGACAGGCTTCTCTCAGGTGGCAGCCAGGTGTCGCCCTCTGCGAGGTGACTTTCTCCCTTCTGCCAGTGGTGCCCTCAGCCTTCGCCTGCACCTCTACAGCCTGATTTCTCATGGCTGATTTCTCCCTAACTGTTGCTCAGTATCGCAATTCTTCTTAGCATGCTAGCTTGAACCCAAGGGAGATTCATTCACCGTAGCACAGGGGACCCAGTTGACAGTACGCAAAAATAGTCACAATTCATGGGGAAATAAAACAGTGGGCATCATCAAAATGTGTCGAGAGAGACACAACTGAACCTGTCAGCATGTTTCATGGGGTCCTTACGGGCTCCTCCTTCTACCCTCCCTTGTCACATGTGACCTCAAAGGGGTTACTGCCCTCGACCCGCAGTTCATAAGCAGAACTACTGAAAGTGGCCAGCAAGAGCCCAAGGGCAGCTCACTGACTTAGTTCCTGCCTTGCAAGGGTGAGACCGAGTTTGATCCCTGTCAGCGCCCACATGCAGTGTGGCCCCTGCCACATGATGCTGCCATTGGGGACCCCAGTGCCACAGCGTGAGATCCAGTAAGCACCATAACCCATCTCCCAGTCACCCTAGAAGCAATGCGGAAGACATTTAAACAAATTTCAAAACCAAAGCAACAGGAGTGGGTCTAATGGCTATTTTTAACTTGAATAGAAATGTCAGAGAGTTTAAGAGCTGGAAGCAAGAGTTGAGAAACTTGTCTGAAGACATGATGATGCCACATGGAGCAGTCAGGCAGCATGGGAGCGAGGACTGGGTCTGGGAACTGGGCCGGGGATGTTCCCTAAAATATGGAGGATGGACACGAAGAGCTTCACTGGGAAAAAACAATTCAGGTCATGGAGAAGAGCGAAGTGTCCCGACGGATGCTGGTCAACATGTGGAGTATGGAATTCAGCTCAATGGCTGGTTCCCACACTCCCCTTCAGTCCTCAGCTTCAGTCTGAACGCCAGGGAGGCTTGATTATAGGCAACTGGAATTATGTGGCTCGAAGGATACCATGCATCTGTGTGTGTCCACACAAGTGTAAACACTTCTATTGTTTCAACTGCGATTACATGATCCATTCCTAAGCATTTTCACATATAACTCAAACTATTAGCCTAAGATCCAGATTCTAGACATGAAAGTTATCAAAAATAATAAAGTTGACTTGGTCTTCCCAAAGCTCTTCCTGTTTTCACATAGATTACGAAGGCCATCAGAAAGAACTATAACCGCTCACAGATAAAATATGGCTTTTTTAAAAATGCAAGGTCAATTCACATACTTTATCTACATTCTTAGAACTCTGCACATTGCTAGCACCGAAGTATGTTTCAGGTAGTTCTCCAACTACCTGAAAACTGAGATCCAAGTAAACATATCCAGGAAAATGAAAAGCGAGCAGTTAGTTTTGCACCGGTCCAGAAAAAAGTCATGGGAAGTGATGTAATGAACAAAACCTGAAAACGTATACCAAGCCTCCACCAAGCCCCTCCGCTCTTACTCCATCTGCAATCAAATGAGCAAAAGTAATAGTGACTGAAAATTGATACCTGATAAGCTCCGAAAGTGTCCCTAATAAGCACTGATTGACCAGCATCGGTCATTAAGCAGCCCTGGCACGTGGTCAGTAGTACCCCTGCAAACGAATAGAAATCCACGACTCAGAATGTTAAGGATCACGGCCAAAGTGGACAGTCAGGAGGAGATCAGGGGCTGGGCAGTAGGAAGGTGTAGGTGTCCGTCCCTGCATTCTCCGTCTAGATCACTGGGCCACACTATCGAAGCAAATCTAATCAAACAGAAGCTTCGGCCTGACTCCACAGTCCACAAATTCTGTCTTTCTCCTCACTTCTTCCTACCCACTCCTACAGATTTATTTATCCGGCTCCCACAACACAGCCTCTTTCCTGAAAGCCAGGTGGATTTTTGTACCACTTAAGCAAACAAAATATCAACTTCTGCATGCATGGAGGTGTTATGCATCTCTTGATGGCGCTATTTTTCCGCCAAGTGCTAAGTATAGGTCTCCTGTTGTGAACACAAATAGAAGCCTGGTTCCATGGGGATCATCCTTCATCCCAAGGCATCATCTCCTGAGGTGCCTTCCTGCTTCAGCTACCCTGGTAGTAAAATCTTACACAGATAAGGAGGAGAAACAAACAGGACAAACCAGACGACACAGAGCAAAGCGCTCTTTTGAATCCCAGGATGACAGATTTCTCTCCACCACTGAGATATGCCCAAAGCAGCCGGCAAGAAGGACAGTGACGGATATGGGTAACCTGTTAGCTGACCCTACAGCCGTCTGGAAACCACCTTCTCAATCCCAGACACAACCCCATGGTCAGCAACTCGGGAGGAAAAGATCAATCCCTAAGCCCTGAGACCATAATAACTCTCCTTCAGTTCTTGACATATGCTTGCAGACACATCTCCAGCACCTACAATCTAGCAGATAATGTCATCTAAATGTTTGCGCATTTTTGGAACCCAAATCGTCATCTTGAACACCCATGATTTCTTTAAATCAACCAACCTTAGAAAAGCATTGTTACAAGTGCAATCTGTTAGTCACTCTATGAAAATATCACAAGTACTGAAGGTCCCTACATAGAACACAGCTAGTATCTGACTGTTCTACACAAACCACTGTCTAATGACAGTGACCATGCAGTAACTACTTTTAAAGTGTCAATGTGGGGCCGAGCGATAGCACAGCGGGTAGGGCTTTTGCCTTGCACGCGGCCGACCTAGGTTCAATCCCGGCATCCCATATGGTCCCCGAGCACTGCCAGGAGTAATTCCTGAGTGCAGAGCCAGGAATAACCTCTGAGCATTGTCAGGAGTTACCCAAAAAGGAAAAAAAAAGAAAGTCAGTGCTTAAATTGAGCCTCATAACTATGTTTCCAGTGCGTCTCTGCTGCAAAGAATTAAAATGCCAGTGAATTTTATAGAAATCTCAATGGCACCTACTGCCTATTACAAGCCAGGCAGCACTCTATATACAAGTTGAAAATATGCAAATATAGAAACAATATCCTTTATGGGGATAATTCTTCCCCATTACAAACAACTCTGCCCATTCTCCGGTTGTTTCAGAAAAGGAAAGAAATGATAATGTCGCACTTGAAATAGAACTGGTTTTGTTTGGCCAGAGAGAGACGGTGCAGATGTGAGGACTGGCCTTGCTGTGGCTGACCCAGGTTGGATCTGCAACACCACCTGTGTGCCCGGAGTGACCCCTGAGCACAGAGCCAGGAGGAAAGCTGAGCACTGCCAGGCATGGCGCCAAAACACATGACTGAGAGAAGATAGATCACTGGGCTGCAATAATCAATATGTCTTCAAAAAAGTCAGTCAAAATCACAGATTCTCTTCAATAATAACAGCTTAGAAGAAAAATTGTCATAAAAGCCTAATTATATAACTTCTAACCTTGTAATGAGTATTTTGCTGCCTTGGGTCCTGGTTTGCCTTTCATTAAAACTTATGAATCTGCATTTGTCAAAAGAAATGTCTTCCTTATATAGAATACTTCTGCTAAAATATTTTAATTTTTAAATCAAAGGGTTTTTTTTCAAGTTCCCCAAATACCTTTCGGATAGGTACATTTGACAATACTATAGTTGTCTTTTCAGATTTATTGAAATCTAATGTGCAAATTACACATTTCGTAGGAGTTTGATCCCCTTAATTGTGCTACTGATGACCAGTTGGAGTCTGCACTTTACTCCTAGTGGGAACCACCTTTTAAGTAATTCTTTTTTCTTTTCAGATTTTATCAAGTGAAAAAATAAAGCATTAAAGGGTTAGCTTTAAGTTAAACTGAAAAAATGCTTTGAAAAATCATTAAGTTTTCATAAATGATGTTGGAAGACGGGCACAGCTTACAGAGGAATCAGGACATGAACAAAATAAAGGAAAATAAGCCCCCACTTACCAGGTGTGAAATTGTACCGAGCTGAAAATCCTATTGACTCCAGCTCCCCGTCAGCAAAAAATTTAATCCACAGAAATCTTCCACTGGATTTTATTACCGGTGGGTTTTGCTGTCCGCAGAAACGTCCAATTATTGGAGAAAATCCAAAAGGTCCATCTCGAACTTCAATGTGGTCAAATTTACATTCCCAGGAAGGTTCAATAGAGTACTTTTCATCAAAGTAAAGTTCAATGCACTGCCTTGGAGCAGCTGAAAGACAAAGATTATGTCTTAGAAGGGCTTTCCTTAAATCTTTATTTAACTTTCGTGATTATTCTTAAACTTTATGTATCTGCCTTCTATCAAAGTTGATACATGCAGAAATATAAAATGGCAAATTCAGCATTCAAGGGGATATATTTCCATCAGAATGTCTGTACAGTGATCCTTAAAATTCATGATTTTGCATAAAATATTAGCTTGAATATTTGGAGGTGTTTATAGAGTATGCCTCCCGCACGGCAAGCCTAGCAAGCTGCTCGTGTTGTATTTGATATGCCAAATGCCAGTAACAATTATATTAGATCATTCTCATGACCTAATATAATGGTTTGAGGCTCTTTATGTTCCTGTACCAAGCCGATGCCCTTGGCTCTACAGCATGTGACAGGACATATTGAGATATTACTGGTGCCCGCTCTAGCAAATAGATGATTAACGGGAAGATCGTGATCGTGATTAGCTTGAAATAAAGTTACCATTTCTATGTCTCACGTGGAGCAGACAGATCGCAACATTCTTAGCCTGTGACTTGGATCGAGGCAATAGGAAAGGCGTATCTCTCTGTGACTTTTACCATATTTCCTGAGTATCAGCTTTAAGGTCAGAAATGATTTGAGAGTTGATCAGGCTACGGTACAAACTCTCAAACAGTCCCAATCAAATGTCTTGATTAGCTCACAACACACATCCAAGGATATTAAGAGCAATTTTTCTAGCACAGAAAATAGGTTTCTCGGGTTTAAAATTACCCAGCAGCAATCTTGAGACCAGAAGTGATGATCATCAGCTCACGCGACATAGAAGATTCTTGAGGGTGTTTTTCTCCCATCCACACTCCCCAGGAGCCCCCCTCTCCTGCACCCCAGATGACATCCTTTAACGAGCACTATGTCTCACAGTGTTTCTGACATTCCCAGCTACCTGAGTTTCTGTGTCCAATCTGCCAACTCCTGATTGTGCCTCAGAGAAACGTCATCGCTCTCTCTACTCATTAAGAGCAAAACTCAAATCCATACCAAGAACTTTGCACTGTTTTTTGTCTCACAAGAAACTGTTTTGGATGAATTGCAATGAGCTGTTCTTCAGAAATGTTTGCTAGTTCTCTGCGGAATCCTGTAGAAGCTCACAGGCTGGATGCTCTATGTACCTCCACAAGGATGTATTTGCATTCTTCCTGTCTAAAACAATTCAAGCCTCTGCTATCCCGGACTGATACTCAGCCAGAAGATGCCGGGTCAGCCATGGTCATTAACTGTCTGCACACATTGAGCCTACCTAGCCAATAGCTGCTGCCTTGGGTTCTTCAGATTCATCCCAGCTACTCGGCTCTCTCCAAGGGCCAGCCATTCTCAAACTTTGAAGTTATGAGCTAGCTGAGCAGGGCTTGTTCCTAACGTGTAGCAAAATCATTCCCGAATGCGAACCAACATCCACACAGCACCAGTTCTTAAATCTGTTCTATATCACCCTGATGGCTTTAAAACTAAGGACTTAACGGCTTTGGAGAGGACGTACAGCAAGGAAGGCCCTAGTTCTACATGCAGTCAACCAGGGTTTGAGCCCCGAACCTACGCCCTTGCTTGTTCTCCAAGGCTCATATTGATAAAGCAACTGACTAAAGGTCAATCAATGTTAAAATTATTTTAAGGAATTTTGCATGTGTTCTACAGAATGAATCATTTTAAAGGGAAAAATGATGTTAAGTAGGATTATTTTTAATCTCCAAAATATTTCGTTTTCCTTAGACATTGGAGACATGCTCAGCCCTTCCAAGAAAAACCAGAAATGGCTTTATGGACCATTAATGTAGACTGAATTCAACAACAAACTACCATAGTGAGATTTGAGAGTATCAGTGACATTTTTACAATTACCTACAAAATCATGGATTCCTGCTAGTGATATTTTTAAAAAACTAAAATTCAATTGCTCAAGAAAATGGACCTCACTTTGAAATAGCATCTATCATGTGTAAGCACTATTATCCTATACAATAGTTATGCTTGTTGGTTTATTCTTTGATAAACTAATATAAGTTTAATAAGAAAACATAGAAAACATTTATTTTATTATCCAGAATACTCTAAACGTAAGTCTGAGAATTTGAAACAATTTTTCTAGAGTCAAATAATATGTAGGTAGGAGCAATAGAGCAATAAGAATAGTTCTGTGTCAATTAACTTCAAACTGGTGTGCATGTATATATTTATATATACACATTGTGTGTATACATATATAACACAATTATAACATATATGGTACATATATACACACAATTATAACATATATACATATATATGTATATATGTATCTCCCTCTCAGGAAATCTATGGTTGTCTAATACAATTCAAGTACCCATACCTTCCTTTTCATTGTTCATACCTTCCTTTTCATTGTACTTAAGTTCTATACAACATGGATAAACAAACATCTCAATTTCCTTCCAAAACTATACTATGATTCTGACTAGGTATCCACATTGTTATATATGACCATTCCTTTTTGGGTCTGAGACGTAGACCTTAACTACACACACTTACACACAGATTGCACTAGCTAAACCATAGTTGCTGCTGCTGTGTTTGGGTCCCATCTGGCACTGCCCAGGGTTCTGAGCTCAGGGAGCACTCCTGGTGGGTGGCGTGACCCTAGGACCCCACGTGCAGGGCAAGCACCCACCTCTTGCACGCCCAGCCCAAGCACTTCCTAAACTTTAGAAGTAAAACAACTTTCAGATCCTAAGAATGTCACATAAACCTTGTAGATAAAATTAAATGAATGATCGACATTGATCTGAAGCAGGAAATGCTAAATAGATCCAACTCCCTAAATTTACATTTTCTTCCCCTTCAAATCTCTCACTTCCCAACTGCTTTTCACTTTGACGCTTTTTGTATGCCATCTTCCATCTAAACCGAGGATCCGTCTGGAGAACAGCCTCTGTGGGAATCTCGGGGCACATCCAGAGCTGAAGCGGCCCAGTAGCACAGCACACACAGGCAGGATATGACCTCGGTGTGCAGGGATGGTCCCACCACGTGAGACCCTGTGTTAAGGCCTGTGTTAGCCGCAGTCTATCCTGCCTTAAGTAACTTGACCATAGTTTACCCTGCTTTTATCTGCATCTGCTGCCTGCTACACAACTGGATATTCTCAGCATTAAACATGACAATTAGTTCTATTAAAAGAAGAAGGGGGTGGAGGGCATGGCTAAGAGATGGCTTCAAGGGCTTCATGCAGGAGTCACATGAGAAAACCGTAGCACCACAGGGTTCCCTAAGCATTGCCAGGAACAACTTTTTGAGCACAGAGCTGGGAGCATCCCCTGGGTATCACCAGGTATATTCCACATCAACAAAGGACAGAGCATATAAGAAATGGCCTTACGTCTATGGCCTGATGCCCGCTGGACCTTCCACTCACTCTACTATTATGTGTGAGCTGGCCCCTGACCCAGCACACAGTGGGACCACGTCCTAACGGCACCAGCAGTGTGAGCTGGCCCCTGACCCAGCACACAGTGGGACCACGTCCTAACGACATCAGCAGTGTGAGCTGGCCCCTGACCCAGCACACAGTGGGACCACGTCCTAATGGCATCAGCAGTGTGAGCTGGCCCCTGACCCAGCACACAGTGGGACCACATTCTAATGGCACCAGCAGTGTGAGCTGGCCCCTGACCCAGCACACAGTGGGACCATGTTCTAGCAGCGCCAGCAGTGTGAACTGGCCCCTGACCCATCACACAGTGGGACCACATCCTAACGTCACCAGCAGTGTGAGCTGGCCCCTGACCCAGCACACAGTGGGATCACATCCTAACGGCGCCAGCAGTGTGAGCTGGCCCCTGACCCAGCACACAGTGGGACCACATCCTAACGGCACCAGCAGTTCTTCCTCAGAATCGTAGTAAATGGCTTTCCATGGGCCTAGTGACTAGCAATCTGCTTCTCCGCAGCTTCTTACAACTCTGCCTACTCTGGCCATTAGGAAGTGCTTCTGGGTTTTTCCGTTTCCTTCTCTGGCTCCTCCTTCCCACTCAAAGACCGCTCTTGTCTAATGTCATTTGCCAAGGATTCATTCAAAATTCTTATTTTCCCTCATTCTGTTCCCATGCTCAAGGTCCAGCGGCATTCCCAATGGGAACCAGTCATGATGACGCTGTGGCTTCAGCAAAGTCAATTAAACCAGAAATCCTGGGCAGAGCAGGCAGAGTTGAAAAATTATGCTCTATACACTCTCTCTGGGCAATTTTGTTCCTAACAGTCCCTGAACAATGTCTGTATTTATAACCTATAAATACGTCATCTCAGGCCAGACCTCCTCAATGAGCTCAAAATTCATAGAATGAACAGCTTTGTAAGACACTTCCATAAACAACAATGGGATTTCTTCCAGCGAGCTACAGCCTGATCTCTACAGAGTCCTGGGATTCCGACACTTCATCCCCAGACTGGCCACTCCTAGCTCCGTCTCCTCATTCCTCCCATCGCTTCCTTCGACTCTTCACCAAGGTCCGTCTGCCCTTCAGTCTTCACCGGTTACCCTGGTCTTCCCTCTACTTCCAGCCTAAGTGCTTGTCCTTCAATTACGCATCAAAATTTCCCGTTTTTTTTCTGAAATTTTTTCACCAGAGAATCAATTATTTCAATAGCTATATATATAGCTATTGAATATATGTATAATATATATATATATTATACATATATATTATTTATATATATATATTATTTATATATATATATATGCCTCTGTCCTCTTCCAGATTGTCTGCTAAAACCCTATCTCACAACTCCTGCGCCTGCAGGTCACAGAAAACAGTCATCTGTGATGGGCTCCCCAGGGAGCATAAGCGTCTCTTATTCCTAATCATCTGCTTCCTTCCCTCTGTTCCACACATGCTGAACTAGGGACCCCTTTAGATTTTTTATGGAAAGGATCGAGTCCCCAACCCATTTCATGGCATATTTGCAGATTTCATGGCATAAGCAGCCATTGTTGGGTACTGTCTAAATTGTACCTGGAATAATGGTAGTTTCTAAATAGTCGGTCAATAAATATTTATTAAATAAATGTGTAAACATAAAGCAGCCAATATGAAGCATTTCAAAGAAGGTAAGGAGTATAGTTCACACTAATGAGAGGCTCTATTTATGTCCAAACTTTAAATTTTGTCCTGGGCTTAGCTTCAGAGGAATATGACTATGTATGGTATTAAAATGAGATGCCAGCACTGCTGTTTAATTTTAAATAATAATAAACATAAAAGCATAATTAACATGCAACTATTGGTCTCAGAAGTAGTCTTTAATAAATGAGAAAACTAATTGATTTTTTTTAATTATTTGAAGTTCAGGGGAATATTTTCACTTGTTTGTTTAGTATGGGGACCACAGCCAATGATTGCCAGGGTTTATTCCTGACTCTGATTGTGGCATCACTCCAGGAGGTGCTCAAGGGACCATATGCAGTGCCAGGGATCGAATCCAGGCTGACCACCTGCAAAGCAAGTGTTTTAACCCCTGTTCTTTTCTGGTCCCAGTGATTTGCAATTTTAAAATACTACTGATTCGAAATATATATTATGCTAGTTGTATTTAAGAAAATACTTCACAATTCTCTACCTGTTTCCTCACTTATTGAGTAAACAAGATATTTACCTTAAAGTTAAAGTTTTTAAAAGATTTTAAGCTCTTCATAAGTTTTAAGTGCATTTCTCTGTGTTCTTTCAAAGATAAATGCAAACTAATTTAATAGAAAAAATTACTTTTAACCCAGCATTTCTATGTTTCAGCTTATTTTCTATGAGGAAAACTGTCAAACTATAGTGTTTTTTTTTTTTAGCTTTATCCTTTTTAATATAAGAAACCTCTTCCTGCTTCTTGTAAAGTGATCCATGTTTTCTAAAAGTTACACTCCAAGTTTAAAGTTAAGAAAGCACCTTGGAACAAAAATTATCCTCAAAATGGAGAAAACCATTTCTATAGAAAAATTCTAAAATTCAGTTGAATGGAATTTTAGACGTTTTTTCTTTGAAAGAGCTCTCAAATAAACATGCCCTCCTTCATTCACGGAAAGAGTTGTGTGCTGAGCACGTGTGCTTTTTTCTTTTATATAAGGTACTTGCACAGAGAGGAGTCTTTAAGGGGATGTCTGATGATATAAACAAACTCTTTTCCTCTTGAATCTATCCCTGATGAAATATAGATGGATGCGCACAGTGCACTAGGAATGAAAAGACTCTTTTGGAGTTATCTATCCTTGGCGTTGGGGAAAATCATGAAAAGAAGTATCATAATTTTAAGTTCCGACTTTTGTCATGAAAGTATGAACATGTTGCTTGCTAGCACAAACTAAGGACATTTTCATTCAGACTCATATTCAGAAAACATGATCACAGATTTATTTCTAACATTAATATTATGTTCTGTGTTTCGTTCCTTAAGAAATAGCAAATATATACATATATAGTGAATCTAATATGATTAATCTAAGAAAGCACCCACTTCTCAAAACATTTCACTTTAGATAAAGATGTCCCAACAGATATCCATTTCCTGTTTCAGAATTCTAAATCAACAAATCTATTGAAAAAAAATGATGTTGATTCTTTTTATTTTCCAGAATTTGTGTGTTCAAAGCCCATTACTAATAATTTCTATGACCAACTTGGTTCCCGATTTCACAGTTACTTTTCTCACTCAGCTGTATTTAAGCCCCTGATCTCCAAAGCCAGTCTTGCAATGTCTCAATGCGCATCACCCATCAAAGCTCAGTTTCTCCACAGAGCTGTTCTCAGCTTACCTTCTATGATGTAGATGCACTCCCGGTCTGGGGGGTACTTGCTGGGATAGTTGGGGGAGGTAAAGATCCCTCCCTCTGCATGTTTGGTCCAAGTTCCACACTGCACTGACTTCTGCGTTTCTGAAGTGGCTTGCTTTTCTGTAAAAACAAAAAAAATTAATTAAATGAACAAAATTTAAAAGCTTCCATCCAATCTTTTATAAAACTAAAAACAGAACATTTTATTAATATCCATGAATGAATTAACTTCTAAATGATGTCTGAGTCAAAACCAATCAATTACGTGCACGATAAAATGTTCAGAAATGCTGCTGTATTAATGGTTTGAGTGAAAGACAAGCATGCAGATAGAGATCTTCGAAGAGTCTTTTCCCGGCCCAAGAAACACACCTGTTCCTTTCTTGGTTGCTCCAGATAAATGGAGGATGATTAAACTTGCTACAACTGAAACAAAAGCAGAATTAGAGTCGGAGAACATGAATATGCACCAAAATCAGCCAATTCTATGCCAACATAAGTAAAGATAAAATGATACCTAAGCAGATTAGTTGCATTATTGTCTATGCTTCTGAGGTGACTCAGAACTCGTAAAACTGCTGCAAAAGGAAGAAACCAGGAAAATTTAGGCAGCGTTTCAGGAAGCAATGCAAGCGAAAAGTAAGACCCCAAATTTCCAGGCCAATGCGTTCTCCAAGACTCATCAGACAATCATGCAATCAGCTCAAGCCATCCTGGGGAGCTCAGGGCCAGGGTTCTGCAGCTCCTCTGGGGAGAAGCAGCTGCTCCCCGGAAGGAAGAGGAGGGCAGCAGGTGTGGAGAGATGGGAAGGAACAGGAAACAATGAGAGGATCCCAGAGCTGAGCCTAACAGCCTAGCATATGGCCAATTGTAGAAAAGTAAATACTGAGGCACATCGCAGCCCAGTGGGGGCAGGGGAGCAGAACAGAGCGCCCTGACGGGGGGCACTAAGGAACGCAGCAGAATTACTGATACTTGTCTGTTTCTTCTAAAGGATGGAACGGGCCACCAAGGAAGTCCCGTTTCCAGCATTTTCTAAGCTTTCAAACCAAGCTCTGCGAACTTTAGTGTTTACAGCCCAGAGGCAGAGCGTTGGTGCGGTGTAAGGCTAGCTGAGAGCATTTTGCAGAGTCCCTTCCTGGCTGGCAGAGGACTCTGGAAGGGCCCGATCAGGAAACCCCGCAGAGGCCTTCCTGTGGAGCTGGGCTCACTTCTCTCCTGCTTCTCCCCGCATCTTTATGGCACGAGAACCAGGAAGGATTCCAGGAACCCAATCTTCGGGTTTCTGATTCCACCCCCCCCCTTGGTTTTCCCCAAGCACCCCAGAGCTCACAGCCGCAAACATGCTCCCCAGGAACTGAGCTAGGGAGAAGCGTCCACAGTCCCTTCCTCTAGGAGCACCGGCAGGGGTGATGCCCGCAGGCTCAGAGAAGGGCCCGACCCTCGCTCCTTGCCCAGCCCTGCTGCTCCGCTGCCCTCCGGCACCTCGGTTGCTGTTAGGGTCCACCTTAGAGCAAAATAAACAACGGACGCGGCCGGGGCTGTCCGCGTGTATAACACACACACACACACACACACACACACACACACACACACACACACGCACAAGCGCGCGCACACGCACACACACTACTCACACACGCGCGCGCACACACGCACACTCACACGCGCACAAGCACACACACACCGCTCACACGTGCACGCCCGCGCACACACGCGGGCACACGCACACCGCGGGGCGCGCCGGCTGTGCCCACACCGCCGGCGGGGCGCGTGTACTATATTACCACGTCGGCCGGCGGCCCCGGGCTGCGCGTCACAGGACTCACATCCCGCCGCTGCCCACGGCCAGTGGCCGCCCGCGGCTGGCGCTCTCGAAGCCGTTTGCCCCGCTCCCGGCGGGCACCTCGGAGCACTCCCTGCCCGGGCACTGCCGGCCTCCGCGGCGGGCAGAGTTGGGGCCTCGGCTAGCGGGCAGCGACCCCCAGGCCCGCGCCCTCCGCGAACCCGAAGCCCCCGAAAGTCCAGCGCGGGGGCGCGACTGCCGGAGAGGCTCGGCCCGCGGATCCCCGCAGACCCCTTAGGGCGGCGGCGCGGGCCCCCCGGGAGGGCAGCAGCGATCAGCGCCGCCCCCCGCGCCCCGCGGCTCCCCTGCGGCAACCCAGAAAGTTTGCGGGCGCCGGGGAGCGCCGGGCACTGCGGGGCCGCGAGGGGGCCGCGAGGGGGCGCGGTACTCACTGTGGCACAGGCTGCGTCCATGGACCATGTCTGGGAGCGACACCGCGGGCTCCGGGCTCCACTAATTCCATTTAGAGACGGGGAGACTCCAGGGGCGGCGAGAGCGCGGAGTGGAGAGGTTTTAAATAGGCAAACCCGAGCGAATGGAAGGGGGTGGGGAGGGAAAGAGGGAGAGAGAGGGAGGAGAGAGAGAGGGGAGAGAGAGAGAGAGAGAGAGAGAGAGAGAGAGAGAGAGAGAGAGAGAGAGAGAGAGAGGAGAGAGAGAGGAGAGAGGCAGAGAGAGGGAGAGAGAGAAGAGAGGGGAAAGGAGAGAGAGAGGAGGGAGAGAGAGAGAGAGGAGAGGAGAGAGAGAGGAGAGAGAGAGAGGAGGGAGGGGGCGCAGGGAGGGGGGCGCAGATCCGAGCCCACCCGCTGCCCAGCTGCTAGATCGAGTGGTGCGTCCTCGGCCGCGGCCGCGCTCGCTCTCTGGGTCCTCGCTGGCCGCTCGCTCAGCGCCGCGCCGCCGGCCACATCCTCCCGGACTCGCCGCCCGTCGCTCTCACACCCGGGCGCCCGGCGCCCCCCGGCAGCGCGGCCCGCGCCTGCACCCTCGGCACCCTCTGCACCCTCTGCACCCTGCTCCTTTGCATCATCGCGGCCGCCGCGCTGGGCAGCGGGACGCGGCGGGCGCAGGGCGAGCCGCCGGGCGCCCCTGAGTCGGGGCTGGGGGCGCCGCTCCCCACCCGAGCGACCGACGGCGGGTGCGAGGGGCGCGCGGGCCCAGCGGCACCCAAGGGGCGAGCAGCAGGTCGGAGCCGCCTCCCGCGACGGCGTCCCGCAGCGCCGCGCGTGGCTCCGGGCCTGGGCGCGCTTCGGCGGAGGCCGCGGCGGCCGCGGGGACGCGGCTGTCAGGGGCCGGCGGGGGCGCGGCGCCACCTCTGCCAGCGCGCGAGCGGCGGGTGGGCGTCCGGGAGGAGGCGGGGCGGGACGGGGCGGGAACGGCGCGGGGAGGCGCCCGGCGGGGGCCTGAGTCGTGCCCGGGGCTGCGGCGCGACCCTCCAGGAAGCCCCGGAGCCGGGGTCGGGGCTCGGGGCGCGGCCGAGGGGCGGCGTTGGCAGGGACGTGCGGGGCGGGGTGGGTGGGGGGCGCGGGCTGCGATCGCCCCCGAGGTGGGGGTGGCCGTTGATCTTGGCTTGGGGGTGTGCCCCGGGGGCGGCGGGGGAGGCGCGGGGCGCCGTGGCTATTATTTACTGGCTTTGGGAGGGCGGCGGCGGCGGTGTCCAGCCCCCTCGCCTTCCTCCGCTCCAGCAGCAGGTTTGCCGCCAAAGTTTTTGCTCCTTTTCACCCCACCCTGGTGGCAGAGGTCGCCGCCGCCTGGGCGCTCCTGCGAAGAAGGGAGTGTTTGTGGCTGCCGCTGTTGTTTCCTGGCAACCTGCTCCCCCATACCAAACCCCACCCGCGGCCCGCCGGGGGACACAGGACGAGCTGCCCAGGGCCGGGCACAGCCCCCCGGGGAGCCCCGGCTGGTGGGACGCGACCCCAGGCCTGAGCTGGCAGAGCGCCGGGGACCACCGGGCACAGGCCGCGGTCGCGGGCCGCGTGGGGGCAACCCCTGCCCGGGCTCCGCAGCGGCGCCGCCTCCCTGCCCTGCCCTGTCCAGCGCTGCGGCTCTGCGCCCCGGGACCACCCCGGCCGCGCCCCCACACCCCACCGCTCCTCGGGCCCCACCACCAGGGGCTGGGACCCCGGCGGGGTGGGGAAGGGGTGGAGGGCTCGCGGGGCTGCCAGGACTGGGGTCACCTCCACGCAGGACGGGACGAGGCAAGGGGCCACCCCGAGCGCGCCCAGCTGGGCACCTGCTGCTGCGGCGGCGGCGGCGCGCGGATGCTCACGTGCACGCGCAGGCGAGCGCGCGGGGCTCCCGGGTCCCTGCCCTCGGCCTTGGCTGCAGACCCCGAAACGGGGGAGAGGTCAGAGGTCTCCTGCCAGTAATCGGAAAGGAGGAGACGGTAGAGGCCAGTGCTGGGGGTGTGGGGGTGGGTGCCGCTCCCCAAAAGCGACCTGCAGGGCTCGGGGTTCTGCAAATCCCGGTGATTTGCTGAGGGCGATGCGTGACCGTCAGTACTGGGGGACCGGGTGGGAGAGAGATGGGGAGGGGGTGCGCCTTCCGGGAGAGGGAGAGAGAAAGGGGCCAGGGAGAAACAGGATGACTCCGAGGAGCGAGCCTGAGGCCGAGACTGAGCCTGGTCCTGAGAACAGAAAAGCGCCCCGGCCCGCTGTGCGAGGAGAGAACACCCCGGGAAGGGCCCCAGAGACCCCCGTGCCCATCACGGGCTCACTTTAACTCGGGGGAGCAGGAGGGGGCAGCCTGGGCACCCGCGCTCGCGGCGGGGTGGGGTGGCGTGGAGGGAGAAATTATCCAAGTCCCGGAGGAAGAAACGCAAAGCGGTACAGGACCTCTCCCGAGGCGACTGCGCCCGTCGGCGGCTGCTGAGAAAGATCAGCGCTGAAAGTTGAGGGTGGGTTGCTGGGAGCCTGAACTGGGCGGGGATCCGGTACCGCTAGAAATATGTCAGCTCTAGGAATATGATGGGAAATCCTGGCACGATGGTGGCAGCCTTACTGTCATTGCGCTTCTCGTTGGAAGCTCCAAGAATGGGAATGGTCACCCCTAAGCCTCAGACCTGTCCAGCCATTCCTCCTCTTTGCCCGGCTTGGTTTCCCAGGGCAGAGATTTTGTTGCCTGGCCAAAGAAGTGGGCGCCTTTTTTAGACAATCCTGGCAAAAATGTGGGGAAGGAAATGGGAGTGGGGAACCCCAAGAATTTTTCCAAGTTCTCCCACCGTAACCGGTGGCCTTAAAATCAGGTTCTCAGCAGCACTGGACTCCTGGGTCTTTCAGTCCAGCCTCTCTCTGGGCACTTCTTGGAGCCAGAAAGGTTTCATTGCTCTGCAAGCTCAGTGCTGAGAAAAATGAGTTGCGTTTCCTGGATCTGGCTCAGACAGCTGGAGACGAGACGCGCAGATGCGAGACTGCTCAGTTGCTCTCGGGGCCAAGGCTGCAGCTCTTTCCTTGAAGCGCCTGTTCAGGTTCCTCCACCGGGCTGCGGAAACACTCTTCTGTCCACCCTGCGTGCTGGGCACTGAGCCTGGGTAGTGCTGAGTTCTGGCTGGGCCCTGGCTAGCAGCTCTCCCTTCCCACTGAGGACCTGTTCATTCTTTCTTCCTGGGGAAAAACCTAACATTTGGGGGCAATATCATCTTCTTCATGGAAAGGGTGTAAGCACATAAGGTCATTCGAGATGCGATTATTTTTTAAAAGAAGAGTTTACAAATGGATATCTTTACGTATATATAAATGTTTATTTATTTAATAAATAAATACATTTATTCAATAACTCCTAGCCTAGAGTGCTTTCTCCCAGCTCTCCAAGACGGGCATTGAGGTAGACTATGCTTCCTGTAGATAAGGAAGAAAGTGAACCCTTCTTGAACCCCATAGTGACACTGGTTTTCCAAAGGTTAAGAGCTTGGACCTTGCAACTTTGAATTGTAAGAGGATTACCATACATAAAGAAACAAGATTTCCAAACCCTCTGGAGGAATTAGCATCAGGCACTTGTTCTCCTAACTCAAAATCTCAAAAATCATCTAGTGTTTGTTTGCACACTTGTAGTCCTCTAAGGAAATGATAAACCTCCAAGATACTGACAATTTTTCTTTCATTACATATCACCAGCATTGTCATCTTCAAAGATGATTATTTTCTATAATAACAGTAGTGATTCTGCAAAAGTTGAATAAAGATGTGCTTCTGAGACATTCTATACTTGGTTTATTTCTTCAAAATTTCTAAACATTAATTTGCTTCCAGTTATAAGATGTAAAGTCCTAGTTCTCTGTCCTATTAATATATGATGCCAAACATCAGAATGTTTTTTGAAAATCGTGTCCAATAGCCTGATTTGGCATCAGTTTTAAGCAATATCGATGAATCTTTATCTTCAGTGCTCAATGTATCCTACAAAGGACACCTTCATAAAGTTAAAATATTTGAAATATTATATATGATCATACAGGCTATTTATGGACATGTCTAGAGATAATTTGGTTTTCTTGGAAGCATGAATGTATTATTAACTATTCCAGGAATAAAATCTCCAAAGACCGCATCATTCAACCTGTTTTCATTGTTCTGGTTAAAATTTAACTGACGATAGCTTTTTCAAATTACATGAAACAAAATTGTGCCTTAGAACCACCACTATAATAACTAATAATCTGTAAACCAGCATCACCCAAAGGCATATTTGGAAAAATAAATCCCCAAATTGAAAGGTAGATTACCCACCAAGGGGTTCCTTTCTGTTCAATATTATACAGCAACATCTGTTCATGGGAATTTTGAGAGAAAAACAGGGTTCCGACCCTACTTAGAAGGGATATTTCATCATATTTAGAAAATAAGAGTAAAATTGAAAAATAATGTTCATAATCCATGTCAAAGATCCATTAATGAAATCAAGTTTACTTAAGATCGCTAGCAAGCATGTGAATGGTACATGTAAGTTAGACAAATAGTTTCTTCTGTTGGATTCCTCGCTGTGTTTGTCCATTTCCCGCTCAAATGGCAAAGAACCACACTCGTAATGCAATAACAAACAGGGTTTATTCCAGCTAGCTGGGGCCGATCGCTTCACTGAGACACGCAGGTCCTAGTGAGAAGGTCATGCAAACTTAAAGAAAGACAAGAGAAGTGATATGTCCTGTTCCAGTCCTGTGCTTAACCAACCTTGAGGACATCCTGTCCTCAGCCAGTGGTAAAACTGTACTATCCAGATGACCAGGATAGATATGCATGGTCAATGACTGTTTCTCAAGACCCCAGGGCTTACAGTTCTTAATTATGTAAGTTAATATCATTGTTCAAAGTGATTTTGACTATACAGAAAATTTTATTACGATGATTTATTGCAAGATGCCTAAATGATTTATAAAATACGGAAAGCCAAAATTTATTTATTTAATAAATAACTCTGAAGAGAGAAGCAAGTTGTGGTTCAAAGAAATTAATGTTGAATAAAAAATACTGTTGTTTTCTGTAATAGTAAATTCATTTATTCTTTTTTTTATAAAATTGTCCATGAGTATTAGAAAATGTTCTGACAGTTCTCAACTCCTTTTGCTATGCATAAGAAAATAAACTTAAAATGGCACTTTGCCTCGGTTACAAAATCTCCCAAGATTGCAATTTCAGAAAAAGATATTCTACCCTAAAAGTTTTGCCTCATCATTATAGCTTTTTTGTGTTTTAGTGTGAGGCCCACACATGGGGGCTTCCAGGATTTGCTCTTGACTCTGCTCAGGGACCCCCTGGCAAGGATTGGGGACCACAGGTGGTGCTAGGGATTGAACCCGGTCAGCCATATGCAAAACAACTCCTTTCCTGCTGTGCTATCCCTCTCTGGCCCAATAATCATTTCTTAAAACCAAAGTGAATAACATCAGCTTTAAACAAATCAACATATTTTTTTAAAATACAGTCTTCTATAGTTTTCTAATAATTTTCCATTGTAGCCCTCGGAGAGAAATAGATTTACATTTACGTAAAGCAGCGCTTTACATAAGAGTTGATCTGCGGGGAAGGGACTTGATCTTGGCACATTGGCACTTGTTTGGACCTGGGCTAGGTGTGGTCTATGGGAGGTTTGCATATAAGTCCTGGGTTTTGACTTTGCAAAAGTCTGGCCCACAAGACAGCCTATTTCTTGCTTTTAGCTTCATTTAGGGAAGAAAAAGCTAGGTTTGAGCTAAGTACATGATCAGAAGAGGTCTTGATACAGGTGGGCCTCACTGGTGGCTTATGTGAGGCCGGAAAGGAGAGAGATGGTCGCTTTCTCCCCAGCCGCCTCTGCCACCAGGGACCTGCTGGGCAGGTCACGAGGTGGCCGTCAAGCCACACCTGATGTCTACTTGATTTCTAGACACGGAAGTTGATCCCCACCACCAGAGATTTCTCGGGGAGCCACGGACTCAGGCTGGAGCGAGGAATTGCTCTTTGCAGGAAAGGAAAGTCAGTCCTAGGCCTTACCCAGGGCTGCCTTAGGGTTCTTGTCTTCCTCGCAGAAAAGAATTTTCAGGAGTTGACGAGCAGTGAAGTAAAACAGATTTTATTAAGGAAGTTTTAGGAAAGGGAAGGAGGAGGGAAAGTGAGAGAGAGAGAGAAAGAGAGAGCACATCTCAAGAGGGGGGATACAGGCGACACATGTGCTCGGGGACCTCATGTGCTCGGCCACATGGGGCTCAGGAATGTTGTGTGTCCATGCAGCACGTGCGCTGTCCTTTGGTCAGGACGGCTTTTACAGATTTCTCCCCAAGCTACTCCAATATGGGGAGTCAACGTAGGTTGTTAGGGCCGCTGCCAAGGGGAGTGGACTTTGGGAGTGGTCTTCTTTCAAAATCTCCTTTTCTTGACCTCTGTCCCTGCTGGATCTTCTGTCCTGGAATGTAGCTGGATTAAAGGCTGGGCGGAAGAAGCCAAGTTATCACTATTTGCAGATGACATGATATTATACCTGGAAAACCCAAAACTCTCTACCAAGAGGCTCCTAGAAATAATACATTCTTACAGTAGAGTAGCAGGGTACAAAATCAATACCCAAAAGTCAATGGCCTTCCTGTATGCAAACAGCGAAAGAGAAGAAAGGGACATTAAAGAAACTATCCCATTCACAATTGCACCGCAGAAAATCAAATACTTAGGAATCAGTCTAACAAAGAATGTAAAGGATCTCTACAAAGAAAACTACAAAACGTTACTTCAGGAAATAAAAGAAGACCTGAGGAAATGGAGACACATTCCCTGCTCATGGATTGGAAGGATTAACATTATCAAAATGGTAATACTCCCTAGAGTTTTATACAGATATAATGCGGTCCCTATAAAGATACCCATGATGTTCTTCAAAGAAATTGAATAAACACTCCTGAAATTTGTATGGAATAATAAAACCCCACGAATAGCTAAAGCAATCCTTGGGAAAAAGAAGTTGGGAGGTATCACTTTCCCCCAACCTCAAGCTCTACTACAGAGCAGTTGTAATTAAGACAGTGTGGTATTGGTATAGAGACAGACCCGTAGACCTATGGAATAGAACTGAGTATCCTGAAACGCACTCACAAATATACAACCACTTAATCTTCGATAAAGGAGCAAAAAATATTAAGTGGAGCAAAGAAAGCCTCTTCAACAAATGGTGCTGGGAAAACTGGGCAGCTACATGTAAAAAATGAACTTAGACCTCCTTCTAACGCCATGCACAAAAGTCAGATTAAAATGGATTCTAGATCTCGATATCAGACATGAATCTATAAGGTACATCGAAGAAAACATAGGAGAAATGCTCTATGACATCGAAACGAAAAGTATCTTTAAAGACGGCACACCAATGACCAAGCAAATGGAAGCAAAGATAAACAAATGGGATTATATAAAATTGAAAAGCTTCTGCACCTCAAAAGAAACGGTGACCAAGATACAAAGACAATCCACAGAGTGGGAAAGGATATTCACCCAATACCCATCTGACAAGGGGTTAATATCCAGAATATATCAGGCACTGGTAGCACTCCACAAGAAGAAAACAGCCAACCCCATCAAAAAATGGGGAGAAGAAATGAACAGAAGCTTCCAAAAAGAAGAAATTCGAATGGCCAAAAGGCATATGAAAAAGTGCTCTTCATCTTTAATCATCAGGGAGATGCAAATCAAAACAACAATGAGGTACCATCTCACCCCACAGAGACTGGCACACATCCAAAACAGCAAGAACAACCGGTGCTGGCGTGGATGTGGGGAAAAAAGGGACTCTCATCCACTGCTGGTGGGAGTGCCGACTGGTCCAGCCCTTTTGGGAAAACAATATGGGCATTCCTCCGAAAGCTAGATATTGAGCTCCCATTTGATCCAGCAATAGCACTCCTGGGAATATACCCGAGAGACCGAAAAACACATAGCAGAAACACTATCTGTACTTCTTTATTCATCTCTGCGCTATTCACTATAGCTAGAATCTGGAAACAACCTAAATGCCCGAGAACAGAGGACTGGCTAAAGAAACTGTGGTTCATCTACACTATGGAATACTATGCGGCTGTCAGAAAAGATGAAATTATGAAATTTACCTGCAAATGGATGGACATGGAGTCTATCATGCTGAGTGAAATTAGTCAGAAGGAAAAGGACAGATATAGAATGACTGCATTCATTAATAGGATATAGATACCAGTGTTTTACTAAATATGGGAAATGGTAATGGCAGATTAAAACTCACCACTGAATATACACAAAGAGACTTAAGTGACAAACTCTAAATATCTGCAGGGCTAGCCATAATGTGTAAAATAAGAGGGAGAGAGATGCAGAGACAGAGAGATAGATAAAGAGAGGAAACTGGGGTACCTGCTATTAAGGCGTGTGGGGGACGGGAGGGAGAGGGTACATTGGTGGTGGAAATGGGGCACTGGTGGAGGGATGGGTGCTGGAATACTGTATTACCAAGAACACCTTTGTAAGTGTATGTTTCACGGTGGTATAATAAAAAAAAAACATTATGATTTGAAAAAAAATAAAAAAATAAAGGCTGTGCAGAGAAAGGTTGATCCAGCTCCCTCAGGGTTTGTTGTTGGTTAATGGGTCTCATCAAGTCTTGGTTCCTGGTTCCTAAAGGTGACTTTGGACAGCCTTAGGGCAAGAATTCATTGCCTTGTGGGGACCCCCCTGTCTGCCTGCCTACATCAGTCTGACCAGCAGCTAGAGGTCTGAGAGAATCTCTTACCCTGGATTGTAACAGCAGCGTTCTTTTAATTCTTGGTGATAAGTAAATGTCTTTTGGAACCTTGATGGACTCTTGAATTTTGTTCATCTGTCGCTAACCCTTGAAGTAAAAAGCAACTCGATCCCTGATGTTGTTGGGGACCCCAGCTGATCCCCAACACTCACCAGCTCCCTTAACTACTCTAGACAAAGTATAGGAAATAGTGTGACAATTTTACCATTTAATTTGCACTATAGTATGGTTTTGAATTTTTTGTCAGCTTTTGATGACACTAGTTTTGACTATATGGATCATTGGACAGATTTACATTTTTGGAAGTATCTAGCTAATCTCTATGTTTATCTTAGTTCTTATACTTTCATCTTATCTGTTTGTTATTTCAATTAGTTGCTCTATGTTCATGTAGTTCACCTATGCTTATCTTACCTTTTCTCTTATCTTCATCTCTGTTATTTTAGTTGATCTCTCTGTGTGTGTGTGTGTGTCCAATGCTTACACACCTGCACAAACAGGGCTTACTCCTGTCTCTATGTTCAGGGATGACTTCTAGAGAGCCTAGAAAACCAGCTGGGCTGCCAGGAATTAAACAAGTAAACTGGGTTAGATACATGCAAGGCAGCACCTTACTCTGTACTGTCTCGCTCGTCCTATATCATATTATTTTTGATAAGTGAAGAAAATGAGACCAAAAGAAGTGTCATTGTTTCTACAACGTGATTGCATTTAATACAGTTGGTAGACCCGCTTGTCTTAAAACTCACAGTGGAGCAAAGGCAGAATTTGTGTTTCTAAATTTGAATTGTTCACAGGAGTTGAAAAGAAAGATCTGTTTTTTTTCTGCAATTTGGACACTTGCTAATTCAGAGCCAGAGTTCCTCCATAAACACTGCTGGACAGAACAAACGCCCTGAGGGTCATCCCCCACACAGAAAGAACCGAAAGACCCATGAAGGAAAATCACAAGTGCCTTCTAGGGAAAATTGTGGAAATAGAAATTATTTATGCACAGAAGGGAAATGAAAATGTCCTTTCAAATGTTGCAGAAAAAAAATAAGGGACTATATTCACACAGAGAATGACATGCGGCACAAGGAGAAAGCAAGTGGCTCGCTTTTGTCCAAGCAAGCATTTGTCCAAGACAGATAACAGTCTTATGATCTATTAGAAGAAATACCCCATCATAAGACATTTAGAGTGTTTCTATCTGCTCTGGAGCTAAGAACACTGGAACCATAAATGCCTTGCTACAATGCCTGGTGTATTAGTATGTACACATAAAGCTTATATTTACTCAGACTAAGTGCTTTCATCTGTAAAAGCAGAGTAACATGTAGAGCTATTTCATTATTCAGATGCTGTATGGAGCAGTGAGTATTGTGTGAGCTGTATGTTATATCACAACATTGTATCACAAAAGAAATAAAAATCACTGCTCTATTAGCATAGCAATAGGAATTATCATGTTTATGATTGACAGTCACATAATTCTGCACCAACATAGGTTTCTGATGATATATCTGCCTGAACCTATATCCAGATCCATGATATGTGTCTATAATATACTTAAGCTAAATTTTTGAAGTGTATAATGACTACTTCTATAATTATAGCAATGGATGTATCATCAAGATGTATATCTTTATGGTTTAATATGATACTGCTGATAGACTTCTACATTGGAGGTTTTTATATACCAGTCAAATTAAAAAAAATTACACAAGTCATAGGAAAAACTCTTCAAAATATAAAAGACAGACTTGGGATGAGAAAACAGACCAGCGGCGGATCTGAGAAGGTTGGAAATAGTGAGGACACTTCTCTAGGGGGGTTCTTTAAAGAACATCTCTCCCTTACATTACTTTGGATGAGTCCACCAGTAAAATTTTATTTAAATGTTTGTTGTGTTTCCTACATATATTATAGTGCCTGTCCATTGATCACAGTAACAAATATGTTTGGCAGATTTCCTTCTTTGCCTTGGGTTAAGGGTTGTATCTTCCATTTCAAAGAGACACTTAGTTTCCCTTTATATCTAGTTGAAAGAATCTTAAAGATATATCTTGAAATCATCGAAATACATATTTTTAAACTTAATTTTCTGCTTGTTTTGGTCCTTGAACCGCATGTAGTGGTGCTCAGGTTTTGCCCATGGGTCTGTGATCAGGCCTCACTCCTGGTGGTTCTCAGGGGTTCTGGTATGGTGTTGTGGATTGAACCAGGTTGTTTGAATCGGGCATATGCAAGGTAAACATTCCCACTGGCCCCATCTAGCTGAATTTTAATTAATATTCCTATAGCTTTTATTTTGATTTGAACTTATCCTAAAGCATTATCCATATTTGAAGCTTAACTATCATTTTGAAGTCAATTTCAAAGTTTGAGAGTATTTTGCATGTTGAAAACCAGGAAACACAGTTTTATTTATTTATTTATTTTTTGCTTTTTTTGGGTCACACCCGGCAATGCTCAGGGGGTTTCTCCTGGCTCTGCACTCAGGAATTACTCCTGGCATTGCTCGGGGAACCATACTGGGATGCCGGGGATCGAACCCAGGCCGGCACCTGGTGAAACTCCCTACCCACTAGGCTATCGCTCCAGCTCCAGTTTTATTTTTTTGAACTTAGAATATTCTGAGTCCTTCATTCTTGTCTCCTTCATGTTTTCTTTAAGTCCAGCTTAAAAGATAAACAACTCCATTTTCTGCTGTCTCCAGTTGTACCACTCCATCTAGGCTAAAAATGACCTTTACTCAATAAACCTTCTTAAACAGATGTAGCACATTAGACTAATTTTGTGTTATTTTTATATATTTATTTATCCAGGTGATCGGCAGAGCCTGGCAAGCTACCCATGTCGTGTTGATATGCCAAAAACTCAGTAACAATTATAGACCTCATTCCCATGACCTAAACAAATGGTTTGAGGCTCCTTATGTCCCTGGAGCGAGCCGATGTCCTTGGGCTACACTAGCACATGATAGGCATATAGAGATGGTACTGGTGCCCGCTTGAGCAAATCGATGAACAACAGGAAGACAAGTGAAGTGATACAAGTGATCCAGGTGATAATTTCATTGAACTTTTTACCACAAATGTTTTTTCCTGCCTCCGACATCATTCCTTCATGGCTTTCTCGGCTCCCACCAAAGATCTCTGCATGGTCCTTTTTCTAGTTCATGCTCCATCCCCCAAAGCCAATGTTTCAGTTCATTCTTAGAGAAGCACCTTCTTTGCCAGGTTCTAATTCTATTTAAGTTTGGCTTGCTCCAAGATTTTGAACCGGAGCCCTTGGAGAATGTGGAAAGACGTCGTTTCCTGTTCCCTGTAGCTTCCGATGAAGCAGCCATGCAGACCGTTAACTGAGGCTGCCTCCCCGTCCTCAGTGTTTACACATCAGCTCTGCCTTTTTCCTCTCACAGTCCCACCTTCACAATCATCTCCTTCTCCCAGTTTTTCCACACATCTAAGACATGTCCCAACATGGTAGCCTTGGATCATTTTCAGTTCCTAAGGGAATTCCAAGGCGTAAATAACAGAATGTGAGAGCTGAAAGGCCAGCTCAAATGACACATCATTTATGCCAGATCCTAATACTCAAAATAGCAATGGATCCACTCTAATTCAAGGGAATAGAAAAATATTAATGACTTTATCAAAGTCAGGATATGGGCTCTTGCTGAAGAGGTTTGGACATATTGTTGAAGCCATCTTGAAAAAAATATAAGCTGCACATTCCCCAGCTTTATTGCCACTCCTGGACCAGTCAGCATCTGGGTGGCTGGTGAATGAACTGACAAGAGACCAGGCATGTGGCAGTAGAAAGGAAGCCATCCAGATGGTGGAGAGTTGCTGGTCATCTTTCAGTTTAATTCACATCCAGTTTTTGTTGAGTCTGGCAATTTCAAGACAGGTTGATAGCTCTAGAAAAAGAGCAGCGTTTGATACAGTGATGCTACAATATTGTTGGAGAGAGCCAGCTTTAAAAAAATCAAAATAGAAACAATAAGTATTTCTATTCTAAGACCTCTGCCAAACAGCCAGCATGTAAAGTCAAGTAGAGAATAGAAGTTAGGACTGAGATGTTGGCCCTTTCTGTCCGTAAGCATAACAATCGTTATGGCTGTTTCTCAGAGAGCACTTGTTGGCTGAGGTTATGTGCCAGCTTCCTAATTCTCCTTGTGATCTCACACTTGGAAATCACACTTTGGTCCCAGGCAGAGACATTCCGTGTAAGTTGTGCTCCAGCATGTACTGTACCTTGAAAGATATGATTGAACTTAATTTATTTAAGGCATCTCGGAGAAAATTTATCATGCCTCACTCAAGTGAGAGAAGGAATCCAGAGTTCTGACCTCTGTTGCTATTCCAGAATCAGGGACGCTGTCTCGTTTGCCAAGGCATTGAAAATCAGATGGGCTGGACATGTAATGCAATTTGGAGACAACCTCTGGACTAGAGCCATTACCGACTGGATCCCACGGGATGTCAAAAGATCACGTGGCCGCCCACTGACAAGATAGTCAGACTTCCTTGTCAAGACCCTGAAGGAATGGTTTGAGGCTCTTCATATTCCTGAATCAACCAGATGCCATTGGGCTACATTGGCACGTGATAGGGTCCAATGGAAATGTTACTGGGGCCCGCTCGAGCAAATCGATGAATAACAGGATTCAAGTGATCAAGTGATCAAGTGAAAGTGCAAAGGATTATTTCCTGAAGCTTAGAGAACTTGAACATCAAGACCAGATGCACAGATCCTTCCTTGGTGTGAGTTGCCAGCATTTCCCCCTGAGACTTGACTTTGTGCCCTCTGGTGTC
The DNA here is from genome assembly GCA_021461705.1 of Cryptotis parvus. Classification (NCBI taxonomy): domain Eukaryota; kingdom Metazoa; phylum Chordata; class Mammalia; order Eulipotyphla; family Soricidae; genus Cryptotis; species Cryptotis parvus. The sequence goes on from JAJIBD010029106.1 coordinate 44,602, forward strand.
CTGGGAAGACTTTCCTGGTGGCTTTCTCTGGCTTTGGGAACCCATCTGAGCAAGGTCACCCAGTGAGGAATAATGAAGTGCGTATCAGAGAGGGGATTAATTCAAGATGCTGTTGCCCAGCAACAAGTGGGGACACACTCCCAGGCACTTCAGAAGGTCCATCAAATTCATGGCCAACGCATCTGTCCTGCAAGTCAGCATCCTAGTGGGTAGACTTTTCCTGTCTTGTTCTTTATCCAGTTTCTCAACAGTTTTCAGATGACAAAGATTCCATGGATAAACAGCTCTCGAATAAAAGCCTCTTCATTCTGAGTATTGTTTTCCTGTTCAAAGACTTTTGCTTTGAATACACAAAAGAGACTCACAGGCATGGGTCAGAGCTGCTACTGGCTCTCCCTGTGCCCAGCTGCTCAAGAGGCACCTGGAAGGGATGGCGGATTCTAGCCGTGGCCTGCCACCCCAGCAGAGCCTCACAACAATCAGACAACCCCCTACTCCATGAGGGCCTCCATTTTCCACATCCGGACTTCCCCTCATCAGAACTCCACACAGCAGACCAGCCTATCACAGCCCGGCTCAAGCAGCCATTTGCAGGCACATGGTTCATCAATAAATGCTGGATTTAGAGATGACTACAAGAGTATGCTACCTGCAAAGCAGAGCCTGGCAAGCTACCTGTGTCATATTTGATATGCTAAATACCAGTAACAATTATAGACCTCATTCCCATGACATGATGGAATGGTTTGAGGCTCTTTATGTTTATGGAGCAAGCAGGTGTCTTTGGGCTCTACTTGCATTAGACAGGACATATGGAGATGTTACTGGTGCCCGCTTGAGCAATTCAATGATGAACAGGAAGACAGTGATACAGTGATACACAAAGAGTAGATTTGCAAAGGAGGAAGAAAGGTCAGACTGACTGAGGAGCCTGTCAGTTGAACTAAAATCACCCCTGTTCTCATGGCCATAGGCATGTGGGCACAACTGTAGGCCACCTTACCCAGGCAGTAGCGTTGAGAGCTTTTGGCACTTATAAAATAAATTTCAGAATTTTCACTCTGAAACCCATCCCCCTTCAAACAGAAAATAAACAAACAAATAAAAATAGATTGGTAGATGGATGGTAAACACACAGAGGAGAGAGATACATGGAGAGTGTAAGAGAGTTAAAAGAGAAGAAAATGAATTTCATGGCATGGAATTTTAAGTATTATCCAATTATAATAAATTTTAAGTATTATCCAATGAATCACTGTGACATGGAAGATTTAGAAAACCTCTATTATTTTAAAGCTGGAACACTTTGTTCAGGTTATATGCTGCATTAAGGACTTCTAAAATGTCTTTTTGGTATATGCATTTGACTCATTATTTTATTTAAGGCACAATGCTCAAGACCCATGACTCCAAGCACATGGATAGAGGTGGTTAAAAAAGAAAATCTCTCCTGGAATCCTGACTATGAAGCTAAAACCTAGCACCAAAAGCAGAATTTGGAGAATCAAAATGACAGATGAAACATAGCTTTAAAAGGGTCTGTTATGGTGGACCCGCCCAGGAGCCGCCCGGGAACCAGTGTGCAGAGCTGCGCAAGCGGCTGGGGAGACTGGAGCCCGCTCGCGCCGAGCCCAGCTGACGATGGGATCCCGAGGAGGGCAGATGGGTTTTTGGGTGTTGGCCCATCGCCTCTGGGGGTCCCGGAAGCAGCCGGATGAAACTCGCCCATCACACTAGCCACCATCTTCGCTGTCCAGGCGCTGAGAAAATGCCTCATGACAAGATCAACAGAGCAAGACCAGTTCGAGCCCAGGTAGGCGGCTCCCAGAAGCGGGAATCACTGGGAATTCGCCAGATGGAGTCAGGGTTAAGCCACTCCCCCCCTCCATTTTGTGGAGTCTGGTGGACCCGCCCAGGAGCCGCCCGGGAACCAGTATGCAGAGCTGCGCAAGCGGCTGGGGAGACTGGAGCCCGGCTCGCGCCGAGCCCAGCTGACGATGGGATCCCGAGGAGGGCAGATGGGTTTTGGGTGTTGGCCCATCGCCTCTGGGGGTCCCGGAAGCAGCCGGATGAAACTCGCCCATCACACTAGCCACCATCTTCGCTGTCCAGACGCTGAGAAAATGCCGCACGACCAGATCAACAGAGCAAGACCAGTTCGAGCCCAGGTAGGCGGCTCCCAGAAGCGGGAATCACTGGGAATTCGCCAGATGGAGTCAGGGTTAAGCCACTCCCCCTCCATTTTGTCGAGTCTGGTGGACCCGCCCAGGAGCCGCCCGGGAACCAGTATGCAGAGCTGTGCAAGCGGCTGGGGAGACTGGAGCCGGCTCGCGCCGAGCCCAGCTGACGATGGGATCCCGAGGAGGGCAGATGGGTTTTGGGTGTTGGCCCATCGCCTCTGGGGGTCCCGGAAGCAGCCGGATGAAACTTCGCCCATCACACTAGCCACCATCTTCGCTGTCCAGACGCTGAGAAAATGCCGCACCGACCAGATCAACAGAGCAAGACTAGTTCGAGCCCAGATCGCGCGCCGCAAGCGGCCGCGTGGTACACTAAAATAGTGAAACAGTAATGTCTTTTGATGCACTGTATTCCACGAAGAGCAGGAAAGTTTATCGGGAAGGAGATATAAAGACGAAAAGAAATGACATACAGAATCTCCCAAGTAGTTGAGGTGCAGGAGGGGGGAGGGAGGTGGGGACATTGGTGATGGTAGATGGGTTTGGGTGGAGGGATGGGTGTTGGAACACTGTAGATCCAAAACTCTACATGAGCATCTTTCAATTGTATGTCTAAAATGGTATAATAATATTTGGGGGAAAATAATAAAATTAAATAAAAAAAGGGTCTATTAAAGCATAACAAGTCTGCACTTTGCTTGGACAATAAGAGATGGGATGATGAATCTGCGCTGACTCTCCTGCCTCCTGCACTACAGGATAACACAGGTGCCAAAGACTCTCCAAAGTCCCCTGGTCAAAGTGCCTGAGGAGCAATGAGCTAGTGGCCCAGTGTCTGCCTAACGAGCAGCTGAGTTCCCATCAACATATTTGCATGCAATAGGATCCAAATGGACACTCGCCTCAGGGCTTGGCGAGTAGGTCAAAGTGGCTTCTGGTGCAGTAAGAGACCAACCGGACTTTTCAGCAATGCAAATTTGGACCAGCCTCTGCTCTACTGTGTAATTCAGCTAAATGTCAGGTATTTGGAAAGAACAAGCACACCCACAGGTGGGCCGTCTGCCAGAGGAAGACATGAGTCTGGGCTAACAAGGTGTCCTTGGGTGGACGACAACCCTGGAAAATGACAGCGGTGAGAAAGGCAGAACAGAAATGACATTCCCCATGACCAGGGGCTCCTGGACTGTTTGCCTACAGTGCTACTCTTGGCCCTTCAGGTTCAGGAGTCTGTAGCTCAAGGTCTGCAAAGTCCCTTTGCATTGATTTATTGTCATGTGCCGGGGAAGGGAGCCGTAAATGATACAGTATGACTGGAAGTAATTTCGTTGGACAGAAACTTCCCTGTGACTGTGCAGCAGGGACAGTAGCATGCAGCCCCGCTCCCCTTACGCACATACTCAAGGTCTTACTCTGTCGGGAGAGAGAAGCTAAAAACGGCCAACACATGACCACCAGCTGGCCGCTGGACTGTGTGCAGAGCTGCCCCAAACAGACTCAGGTTTTCTGGGTTTCAATTGTGCTGCTGATCTTTTTTTCTCTTTTATAATGAACGTTTAAATGGCTTCTTTGATGAAGCAAGGGCCACACCCAGCAGTGTTCAGGCATCACTCTGGAGGGGGGGCCATACGGGAAGCTGAGGATCAAAGTCTGCCCAGCCTCGTGCAATGAGAGCATCTTCTGGGCTCTACTATCCTTAGCACCTTTAGTCATTTCAAAAACAGATTTTGACATTGATTTGTAGAAGCTATTCCTATGTTCTGGATATTAACTCCTTAGCAGACCTTTGCAGAAATTACCTCAGTCTTCAACTCATTCCTTTTTATCCTAAATCAGTTTCAAGAATTATAAAATTACAAACACTGTTTTGAGAAAGTCATTGCCACTGTGCTTATGGCTGAGGTTGGCAGGGAGAGGAAGCAGGTGCCTGAGGAAAAGAACAGGTGGAGAAGGAGGCGGTGACACTGCCAGGCCTGACTGAAACAGGTTTCGGTGCTCACAGAGACACTGCAGTGGATGAGGCTGGGACATCCGTCTTCGCATCCGTCTTTTCTGGTCTCATTCATGCACTTGCTCTTTCCCTGTAATCCCACACTCCTCTTTCTCAGTCAAGTCTGCTGAGTTTGTTCCTGTAAGATATATGTAATCCATATGAAACTAAACAGGAGGGAATGAAAGAATTTCGAACTGCATCACTTTCTGCATCGTTCTGTAGAGACTGTTATGTTCAGCCATCACCTAATACAGACTCTCCAGAGACAGAGATGTCAGCAGAGAAGGGGAATACGAGAAGATCAAGGGATGGGCGACTCTCTGATGCTCTCCTGGCCAGACCCCTCGTGGGATCTTAAGAAGTCCTTGGCATTGGGACACACATATAAACCCCGTGCCCGGTTGCCTCTGGCTGAGCCGGAGCCCTGAGATACAAGTGCCGTTAAGCAGTTATGGACTTCACGGAACCGCAGGTTGGAGCCCAATTAGACCCCCTAGCTGTAGCAGTGAGGCCTCATTCACTCATACACCCATTCGGCCCATATTCACACAAGAAAGAAAGCCGAGAGCTGCACTAGTTACCTCGGCCTGACCTGAGTTCGAGGACCTCTACTGGTGACAAAGAGACACCGTGGACTGCACACAGCAAGCAGGTTTTATTGCAGGACTGGCTAGCCAGGGTCTGTCCGCCTTCTGACACGCAGGTCTGGACAGGACAGACAAGACCTCGAGCGTCTTGAGGGGAAACCTTATAGGCCCTTTACCGGCCTTTACAGCCAAGCCCACGCCGCGCATAGCCAATGAGTTTGTAACACCACATTTCATTTCAATCTGTAGACTGTTTCTTTTTCTTTTTTAATTAAACATTTTATTATAACACCCCGAGATATACAATTACAACGTTGTTCATGTTTGGAGGTTTCGGTCAGATAGTGTTCCAGCACCTGCCCTCCACCAGCGTGCATTTCCCACCACCAATGTCCCCAATTCCCTCCACCCCCTCCCATAGCCTGCCTAAATGGCAGGTTCTTAATCTCTTTTCTCTCTCCCTCTCTCTCCCTTCCTTCTCCCTACGCATTGTGGGTTGCACTACATACACTTGGAAGCCATCATGTGCATTTTTTTGCCTGTGTTTAGTGCTCAGTTGTAGACTGTTTCTTAACCTATAGATTTGAGGGTCATCATATTAGTCATCTTTCCTGACCAGCGCACACCCCAACGCCATGTTAATTGTTGTCTGTCCTTCCCAGGCCTGTATCCGGGTTCTGGGAACAACAAGTTTATTTTTGTACTAAAGGGACCCTCTGTGGGGGAAGTCTGTCCAGGCCTGCTCTTGCTCTGCCCCCTAAACCCCCATCAAGAGAGTTCCCGTGTGCTTGAGTTCTCTGGATGCCCCCCCACACACACACACACACACACACACACACACACACTCCAGGTGCCTCTACTCGGTGTTTCCTCACAAGGCGATTCCTAGTATGCCGTGAGAAAGTAGACACTGAAATCTCATCCTCTTACAGGAAGAAGAAAGTGTCATGCATAGATATGAAGGCCCGGTGCTCATTTATCCATTCCATTCTCTAGGCCCAGTTTTTGAGAAATATAAAAATAAAATCAAACTTTGGACCTGAGATCACATCAACCATTGTAAGCATTAGTGGAATGAGAAAAGAAAAAATGGTGGTTGCTTTCTGATGCTTTCTTGATCATATTTGATTTATAAAATCTAATCTGAGGAAAGTTAAAATGGATGTTCCTTTTTTCATTACTTAAAACCTAAAGTTAAACATGACCTCAGAATTAAATGCCCATTTCTCACATGCAAGCATGTGACTCACCCACTGAGCTATCTCTCTAGTCCTGGAATAAGGTCCCTCAGCATTGGACAATTCTCTTTTTCTTGGTTGGTTTGAGGGCCAATTATGGCATGGTTCAGGGTTTCCTCCTGGCTCTGCACTCAGGAATTATTCCTGGCAGTTTTAGGCAAACCATATGGGATGCTGAGGATTGGACCCAAGCCCCCAGCATGCAAGATGAGCAACCTACTCACTGAGGGCATTCACTGTCACTGTATCACTGTCTTCCCGTTCATCATCGATTTGCTCGAGTGGGCACCAGTAACATCTCCATATGTCCTGTCTCATGATAGTAGAGTCCAAGGGCATCTGCTTGTTCCAGGAACATAAAAAGCCTCAAACCATTACATCAGGAATGAGGTCTATAATTGTTACTGGTATTTGGCATATCAAATATGACACAGGAGGCTTGCCAGGCTCTGCCGTGCAGGAGGGCATACTCTTGAAGTCATCTCTAAATCCAGCATTTATTGATGAACTGCGCGGCCGCAAGTGGCTGCGTGAGCTGGGCTGTAATAGGCTCTTCTGCTGGGTGGAGTTCTGACGAGGGGGAGTCCAGATGTGGAAAATGGCGGCCCTCATGGAGTGGGGGTCATCTGGCTTGTTGTGAGGCTCTGCTGGGGTGGTGGGCCAGGGCTAGAACCCGCCATCTCTCCCGGGTGCCTCGTGGCCGGCTGGGCACAGGGAGAGCCGGTAGCAGCCCTGTCCCAATGCTGTGGGCGTTGCACTGGACAATTCTTAGTTTGAAAGACTTGAAGATTGGAGCCAGAGTGTGGCAGCTAAGGTTCCCGCATTACACCTGACAGACAGGGTCTGGTCCCCAGCACCGCACATGGTGCCCCAAGTACCTCCAGGAGTGATCCCTGAGAGCAGAGCCCTGAGCCCAACCAGGTGTGGCCACAAAATCAAAACAAACGAAAACAGAAGGGTAAAAGTACTTGGTTGTTCCTGAGTTCCTTTTGACCAAAAAGACTCCAGTTTGTTCTACCCACATCATCCATGAACATGGATACAAATAATAAATATAATGTGGAAAAAGCTTTTATGGACAGCATTCACCTCGTCTTATATTCTGCTTCATTTTCATTCTTCTCTGCTTCTTCCAAGAGAGATTGTTTTTAGCTCAGAAGACATACCTTTATCTCTGAAATTACATAAATCTCTAAGATTGTTATATGTTCACTTCTCAGAGTTAGGTTCACATGCTATTTTTGTAGAGAGATGAAGTCCTGTCATTTTCAAAACTGTGGCTTGGCAGGAGGGGATTATGCCTCACGAAACAGGATGGGTAGGGGAAGACAAACACCGTGAGTTCAGCGGTGGAATATAGGATAAGAAACTAACAAAGGAGCTCAATAACAGAAAAATAAAAGTTTCCATTATAATACCAATTAGCGTGAACCAAAAGGTAAGGAGGAATGAACCCAAGTTAGGAAAGGAAAGGACAAAATTGCTCTTTTGGTGGTGAAAATATAGTATACACACATCTTGATTTGTAGTGATGAACACCTTAAATACATAATGATGTAACTCAATATTTCTAAGTTAAGAAAAAACAAGAATGTGATAATTTTCCCCCGTAGTTTTGTCAGCAAGTTATTAATTTAGGGGGGTGTGGGGAAAGCGTTTCATCCCATTGCTATCCGTTACATTATAATGATCTCTTTCTTTTGTCCAAACCCAAACCGCTTTGATTAGAGTGACCCACAGAAGTAGAGTGACTTGATATTATATAATTCTAATTCAATGCAGTTAATTGAAAAACCTAACTAAGTTTGTATTTGGCAGTTTTTATGACCAGGACATTTTAATTAAGTGAATTTCCAAGGGATATTTATAATAATAGCATTTGGTTTAAAATTGAGAACAAAATCTCCTTACCTCAAGAGAATGGAAGCAGTAAGTAGAAACCATATTTCTTTTCATTAAGGAGCAGTAGTATTGAATCTGTTTAAGGGACTTTGTCACAAAAGAGGCACCGTTAAATGATCAGCTGCGAAAATGAAGATGTGATTTCAGGAAGGGAGAAGTAGTAGATGGTTTGTGAAGATGTATCTGAATCCTTTAGTCACCAAAGCCCTAAGTGTTTCACATGCATTCCATTTATCCTGAACTCTGGATGCGAAATGAAAATTAAAACGTTCAAGATAAAAAGAATAAAACCTGTAGCACTAGGCAAGAGAAAATGTTTCTTTCCCTTTTCTCTTGTTTTATCCTTGCTTCTCTAATCGAGGAAGTAATGAAAACAGGCAGGCAGCTTGCGACTTGTTAGAATCCTTCCTTAGAAATGCATAAACTCCTCTCAGTGTAGGGAATGTTTCATTCTTCATTCTCTGTGCAAATTATCTGACTCATTTGTATGACTTTGCTAGGGGAGAGGTCAAGCATTCATCTGTCATACTTGTTCTCAATTCAGGATGTCAGAATAAAATCATAAATGACTTAATCATATGAGCAGAATTAGATGAAGAACAGCAAAGATGCTAGATCTCTGCCCAGAGATGAGAGAAATGGTTAGGAGAAGTGGAAGAAGACCAATCAAAGACTTCTGTCAAATTTTCACCATCCAAAACTCACAAAAAGTCTTGATTAACTTATAAAACTCCAAACCATTTTCTAATTTTGAGGCAATAATTGGATAAGCAAATGGTATCAGAATTAAAGTATGCAATTACTGTACAATATATATCTATAAAGCTAAAAATTATGTTACTTCTTTCCCTTCCCTTTAGTTTGCTTGACAAAATATCTCTGAATATAAAATTTTATAAACCATATTAAGTACCAAAACTTTCAGCTCATAATTTAACATTTGATAGAGTAGGCTTGATAGAAAAATTAAAATATATTTTATCTTACAATAATTCAGGGAACATTATACTAAACAAGATGTTATGAAGTTATCCTTTAGTGTACTATAAAGTTTTGAGCCAGGAGTAACTATGGGAACAGTATAATCTTAAAACAATCAGGCTCTGAAATAAATCACTGCATTTATCATTGATTGTATAGTCACTTAGAAACTCCCCTAACTTCTGTCTAAAATGCTTCTACATAAATATTGACAATTAAACCCAATCGTTTCCTTTGGTTTATGGCATTGTATCATATGGTATGGTATACATATGAAGATTATAGATCAAAATGTAAATTTCAACCTGAGCTCCTAATTATTGAAATTGCTAGTTATTTTAATTATTTTTAAATCTATCAAATATTTGCAAAACCCACTTCCATTGGGAGATATAGTTCTAAATATGCTTGTTCTATGTGTAAGATTTTAATTAAAGTGCTTACATCGGGTGTTTCCACTAGTGGATCATACCACTAGTGGAATAGATAGACCTTAGCAGATAGACCTTCAATGAAAGCATTTACAATGTCTAATTACAAAGTCTGTGTTTCACACAGTTCATTAAATGCAACCTAGTGTTTGCACAATTCTTATGACTTAGGATGAGAAAAATAACATCTTTTTCTTAGATAGAACAGAAGATGATCATATGACCCCAATGTGATTTAAGAAACTATACTTTGGTAAACTCTTGGTGGCATAAAGTTGTTGTTCAAAGATGGAATGTTCGTGATTGCAGAAACGTAAACTTGCACAGGAGGATCAATGACGTTTTGGAAATGGTCAGAATAAAACTTAGAACAAACAAACCATCAATGATAAACTAAGTTTATATTTATTCTACCTTTATGTTACCTGTATTTTAGACTCAAAAATACAGATATATCTAGTTCGGCATATAATATTTAAAGGTCTGATATGCTTTTGTATATAATAACAGCAGGCCAAGTCACTCAGTGTATTCTGCAAATTATATGTAAAATAAAAGAGTACTTAGCATCATCTATTCTTATCTGATGGATCAAAAATTCTGCTAATAAAAGTGAGAGGCAGTGAATAAATAATTACTTCTAAGGTTCAGAATCAAATGCTGTTATAATTAAAATCATTATAAATACTAATGGATTGCTATCCACAATTTATGCCTTTACTAAGAGTTCCCCTGGCCATGAAGAAGTCATTTTAAAAGATAATTATTTTAATTTACCTAATAAACCTAGAGGATAATTAACACTAGTCCAAGGAAGATAAAGAAGTGTGGGGGAGTTATTAAAGGTGGTGGGGATGACAGTGAGCGTATGAACTTCGCCATGGGAGCTTCCCTAGTGGTTCCTATCACGTCTGCCCTGCCTAGAATCAGAGTCGGTGACCGCTTTGGGAATAAGAGACTTTACAATGAGGACAGACTGAGTCCCAGCGCAATGTCCAGTAAGAGGAAGGAAAGAAGCCGGTCTCTAAAGTGGACCGAAGCCTGGAACCTGGACAAAGAGCTCAGGGACCCCAGGGGACAACAGACTAAGCCGAGGGCTGAGAGGTCTCTCCTCACTTCTCCATCCTGAATGCCAGACCTTTGGCCTCTTGAACTGAGAGAGCATCAGCTTCTCTGGTTCCAAGCCACCAAGCTTGTCCTGATTTGTTATCCTCTCCAGGAAACCCACTAATGAGCCTCTCAAGTATTAATTCTAGCAGCCATCTACTTCCGGTGGATTTCAAAAGCGAAAAGAGATGCAAACTGACATGCATGTGTTCGTTAGGACTCTCCTTTGGGTCCACGTTCGCTCTCAGCCTTCTGTGGCCTGCAACGTCCATGTGCTTCTACATCTAGAAGGTTTTCCCGGCTCATGTTCTGTTGAAAAATTTTAACGCAGAAATAATCCCCCCATAAGTGTAAATTGGTGACATTATATTTTAAAAAAGAATTTATTTTGGGTAGTCTACTTTATAAATAGATGCTACCTGCACTGCAGAGCCTGGCAAGCTACCCGTGTTGTATTTGATATGCCAAATACCAGTAACAATTATAGACCTCATTCCGGAATGGATTGAGGCTCTTTATGTTCCTGGAGCAAGCAGATGTCCTTGGGCTCTACTAGCATGAGACAGGACATATGGAGATGTTACTGGGGCCCGCTCGAGCAAATCGATGATGAACGGGATGACAGTGATACAGTGATACTTTATAAATGACCATCTTCAAGTTTATCTTTACTTACAGGTGTTTTACTATAATGAATTTGGAGGCCACATTTAGTATTGATGACTGTCTTAGGGTTAGACGTCAATTCTTCCAGAACTTACCAATTAAATGCTTCTAGAAGTTTAGAGAACTAGACAAATACTGAAATGAGATCTATACTTTTTACTCTCAAGTTCCACTTAACTGTGATGATTATGGATATGTGGTAACTATGTGTTTTAACTGTTTGAAAGCTCCTGTGTGGCCATAGAAAAATAAATGGCATTTTGGGGAAACTTTTAGAAAGGCTAGGATTTAAAAATCTGCTTTGACTGTTAAGAGTGAAATGCATTTGTGTTTTGACATAGCTTTTCAAATCTGTATATTTATCTCTTCTAGAATAGAGGCTTCAGGAAGCAACATTATGCCTATTGACAACATTATGCCCAATGACAAAATGACTTCACATAAGTAGTAGCTGTCTCCATAGGATGCCTCCTGTGTGCATGTGCCACATGAATGAACACATGTTCAACCACCTTGATTTAGAAGGGATGTGGTGAGCACTTTCTGGACATGGTGATAAACACTAAGCGATACCATGTGGAGATGAAGGAAATTAGGACTAACTGTCCTCCAGAGCACCGGGTCTCTGTTCCAGCTTCATGGAGTGAAATTGGAGGAAATCATATATATTTCAAGTGCATGATGTGAGGAAAGGTTGTGGAAATGTTCTCCCAAGTAACAATCCTTTCACAGTTACCTTCCTTTTTTTTTTCTGGTAAAGAATACTGTCTACTTTCTTAGCTAAATTTATGTATACAAAGTGGATCACCATCCATGGTCTCCATGCTGCTCTGAAGCGCTTCAGAATTTAGTTTACTAATTCAAGGCTCGCAATATCTGAACAACTTCTCCCAGTTCTCCTATATCCTGGGAAAATACTAACATGTACTTTGATTTGAATTTGATTATTTTTAAAGATGACTTTGGTACTTTGGAGGTGGAGGAAGCGCATCAAAGTTGTAAACCAAAAGCTTTACTATAAACACTAATTTAATCATGTTACTTCAAAACAATACGATTTTTAGAAAGAAATTTTTAGAAAGACGATGCAAAAAATTACTCAAATATGTGATATGACACAGTGTATACCTCTGACTTATTTTGCTTAGCAAATTATTCTTGGATTTGTCCATGTTGTTATCTATGAGTTATAGATTTCAACACGTTTTTATCTAGAACGTGTGTATTTGCAACATCATCATGAATTCTCTCACAGTACTTCAGATATTCGTGTCTTTCCCACATGAATCCTCCAATTCTGTCTTCGCTGACTTCCCTGGGCCTATGTATAGGCATGTATTCATTTACAATTGATATTAAATCATAACATGCACAGTAATATAGTGATTTCATAAGACTGGTTTCCATGTAGCAAGGACAGTGATTATATGCTTTGCATCACTACTTTGTACCATGTTTTGACAAAAAATTGAACTGATGTTCCTCTTTATTCCCCAATCTAGATCTACATTTTTTATTAATGACATAATATTTTGGTTGATATTAGTTGAGACACTCATAATAATGTCTCAGTTCCTCAAGCTTTTAGTTCCTGTCAGATTACTTCCTAGTCCAGATCTTAAGTAAATATCTGGCAGTAATCTTTTGAGTTCAGATAACATTATCCATAAAAGTATTTGTGCCCCTTAATTGTTTTGGCTTCAACCACTCAAATTTGAATCTCTTTCTGCCAGAAATAAATTTAATGTATCATAGTTGTTAACCATTTAAGAAATAAATTTAGGTCTTGACTCATGGTAAATATAGTGAATTATCTATGACAAATATTGCTAATCTTTTATTTGTCTAGTAAATGGAAATAGCACATATACTTTCTTCTGTGGTAGTGATGTGTGATTCAAGGAGACAGTCTCCGATATTTTACATACCTGTGAAGTTTCAAAAGTGATGCTTCTAGTTCTAGAATCTGAGGTGTGATATAGCCTATTTTCATATAGAATTTTTTTTCCATTTGCTGGCTTGTACTAGACCAATATCATATGGATCCAAAAAATAGTCTATCTGAGCAGTATTAAATAGAAAATCCAATTTTCTAAGCAAACAGAAGTATGAAAATGACTCAGCATAATTAATATGCTTGTGTTCTTTTTACATTACTAATGTCATAACGTACCAGGGCAAGAAATGAACCGCAAATTTTGCTTGTTAGTTTCGGGCCATACGGAGCAGTGCTCAGGGCTCACTCTTGTTCCTGTGCTGAGGGCTCACTCCTAGGGGAGCTCCGCGAACCACATGAGGTGCAGAGGATCAAACCTGCAGGGGTATAGTGCTTATGGCAAACTCCCTTTCTGTACTACTAACAGTAACTGAACTATAATTTTTTTTTTTTTTCGGGTCACACCCGGCATTGCTCAGGGGCTTCTCCTGGCTCTGCACTCAGGAATTACTCCTGGCGGTGCACGGGGGACCATATGGTATGTCAGGGATCGAACCGGGCTGGCACACAAGCGCGTGCAAGGCAAATGCCCTACCTGCTGGACTATTGCTCTGGCCCCTGAACTGTAATTTTCAAAGTTTAGTTTTAGGAGAAAATTTTTCAAACTGAATTTTGATTTTGATCAATATTTCATATTTTATAAATCATTGAACTATAAGTTACCAGGGCAAGAGAGATAGTATAGAGCTACAGGTCGTTGATTTGCATGCAGTAGATTCATGCCTTCCACTGTAAGGTCCCCAAGCACTTCCAGGAATGAGCCCTGAGCACAGAGCCAGGAGTGAGCCCTGAGCACAGAGCCAGGAGTGAGCCCTGAGCACAGAGCCAGGAGTTACTCTGCACAGAGCCAGATGTAAACTGTCTGCTCACAGTAACCCTCGAGCATTTCTCTATGTGGCCCCAAAGTAACAAACATAAAGTGAAATTATCAATCTGAATAACTGTGATTTCCACAAATTATGTTTAGAAATATGATTGTTATTATGAAATTTAAGGTAAAATTTGTCTGTGAATAACTGAGAAATGTTGAAAATGTAATTCAATGGGCCATCACATACCACTCCCTCAGTTTTCCTGAACACTCATGTGTTCCTTACCTGTAATGGTGCGTTAGAACCAGAACTTCATGCTGATTAACTGCTGCTAATTCAAGCTCACACACTATGATTCTTGGCAAATTAATTCTCACAAGAATGCTTAAAATGAGTATAGATTGACCACAAATATGCTAATTTTATAGATAAGTTTAAATAAAAAGAAAATAGGAAGAGAATATTAGCCTACTTAAATTTAAAATGTTATCCACCAGGACTTCTTAAATATTTCTATTACTTATATAATGTTTTTAACAGGTTTTAATTTTACCACCTCTCTGATGTATTTAAATCTTTCTGTTACCAATTCATGTTCTTTTAAGCACTTTTTGATATACATTATAAGAAGCAAATTTTGGAAAATCTATGAAATTCAGGTGTATTCAGCTATTTAACATAAAAATATCCATTACACTTGAAAAATAAAACAACTTTACTACGGCACTTCTAGCTACAGAATACTATAATCACAACTCTAAAATGAAAAGAGATAAAGTGTCGGGGCGCTCCGCGGGTCCCCGACAGTGCCGGGAAGCGAAGTTCCCTTCTACCTCTGAAGCCGGCGAGGAACGGATGAAAACTCAGGAATCCGATGCAGTTTGAAAAGACTTTACTTATCACAGGTTCAGGCATACAAATCAGCAAAAGGAAAAACCCGATGCTTAGGACTCCAGGCTAGAACCCCAGCCACGTGTAGGCCAAGATGGCGACCACCACGTGTAAAGGAGAAAAAGCCTTCCAAGGGAAATGAGCTCCACAAGGAGACAGATCCCACAAGGAAGAAGAAGGGCGCGAGAGCGGGAACCGGCTAGTTTATATCCCTGTAACTCAGACCTTCCCCCCACTGTTACGGAAAGCAGGGAGGGTCCAATGCCCTTAGGTAATCCCTCCCCTGCACCTCACCTAGGGCCTTTACTGTGCTAATGTTTTGAGCCGAAATCTGCTTAGGAATGCTTTTGAAGTGTAGAGAAGGGGGTTTCTGAGATGGCATGTCCTTGACCAACACCAATGCCAGTTAAATATTTCTCCAAGCCTTCACAAGTCTCCTCTACTTCATTGTAGTTTTATATTTTAGTTGCCTTTGAGTATATCAGGGAGCCATGCTTGTTTGCTTGGAAGCAAACAGCATTTCTCTCTGGTCTAATTACTTAGGTGTCCTACGTGGCCAGGCTAATATGCTGGTAAGATCTAGCTAGTCCCACGATGATTTTGATAGCATGGGAGAATATTTATACCAGCTAGTACAGCATACATGGTCGGATAAATTGCCACATTTAGACTACCCCCTTATCTATGGAGTGATTTGCGGGAGGCAATCCAGAGCAGATGCAGCGGCCCTTAGGAGTCCTGCAACAATAAAGAATAAATCCAAATCCACATGCTCATTTTACACATTCCGAAATGTCTCCATTTGGAAGCAGTCTTTATTTTGAAAATCGAACAAAGGCTTAATTTTATTTTTTAATTTTTTAAAAAATAAATTTTATTATACCAAATAATGTGATGAATAAAGAAGTACAGATAGTGTTTCTGCAATGTGTTTTTGGGTCTCCAGGGTATATTCCAGGAGTGGTATTGCTGGGTCAAATGGGATCTCAATATCTAGGATTCAGAAGAATGACCATATAGTTTTCCAAAAGGCCTGGACCAGTTGGCACTCCCACCAACAGTGGATAAGAGTCCCTTTTTCCCCACATCCACGCCAGCACCAGTTGTTCTTGCTGTTTTGGATGTGTGCCAGTCTCTATGGTGTGAGATGATGCCCCATTGTTGTTTTGATTTGCATCTCCCTGATGATTAATGATGAAGAGCACTTTTTCATATGCCTTTTGGCCATTCAATTTCTCCTTTTTGGAAGTTTCTGTTCATTTCTTCTCTCCATTTTTTAATGGGTTGGCTGTTTTCTTCTTGTAAAGTGCCATCACTGCCTGGTATATCCTGGATATTAACTCTTTATCAGATGGGTATTGGGTGAATATCCTTTCCCACTCTGTGGATTGTCTTTGTATCTTGGTCACCATTTCTTTTGAGGTGCAGAAGCTTTTCAGTTTTATATAATCCCATTTGTTTATCTTTGCTTCTATTTGCTTGGTCAGTGGTATTTCGTCTTTGAAACTGCCTTTAGTTTTGACGTCGTAGAGCATTTTTTCCTATGTTTTCTTTGATGTACCTTATAGATTCATGTTGGGTGTTGAGATATATAATACATTTTGATCTGACTTTCAGATGTTAAATCATCCTTAGGCATTCTTGGGGTGAATCCTACTTGGTCATGGTGTATAATCTTTTGATGACTCTTTGGATTCTATTTGCTAGTATTTTGTTCAAGATCTTAGAATCTGTGTTCATCAGAGAGATTGGTCTGTAGTTTTCCTTTTTGTGACATCTCTGTCTGCTTTGGGTAACAGGGGAGATATGTGCCTTGTAGAAGCTATTTGGGAGTGTTTCTGTTTCTTCGATTTCTTGGAAGAGCTTGCAAAGGATTGGGAGTAAGCCCTCTTTAAAGGTTTGGTAAAATTCACTGGTGAATTGTCTGGACCCAGGCTTTTGTGTTTGGGGAGACCTTTGATTACTGATTCCATCTCCTCTATGTTGATAGGTTTGTTCAGGTATCCCAAGTCTTCTTGTTGCTGCCTTGGGAGGCTATAGGAAATTCAGGAATTTGTCCATTTCTTTTAGGTTCTCTTTTTCTTTTATTTATTTATTTATTTATTTATTTATTCATTTATTTATTTATTTATTTAATTTTTTTTTTTTTTTTTGCTTTTTTTGGGTCACACCCGGCAATGCTCAGGGGCCACTCCTGGCTCTGCACTCAGGAATCACTCCTGGCGGTGCTCGAGGAACCATATGGGATGCCGGGGATCGAACCCGGGCGGCATGAGCCGGCCGCGTGCAAGGCAAGCGCCCTACCTGCTGGGCTATCGCTCCGGCCCCTGGGTTCTCCTTTTTCATGGCATTAATAATCTCTAATGATCTTTTGAATTTCTGTGGTTTCTGTTGTGATGTCCCCTTTTTCATTTCTGATTCTATTTATTTGGGTTCTCTTTTTCCCTTTTCTTGCGAGCCTTGAAAGTGGTTTGAAAATCTTGTTTATTTTTCAAAGAACCAGCTCTTGGTTTCATTTATCTTCTGGATAGTTTTTTGCGATTCCATCTCATTGATATCTGCTCTAAGTTTTATTATTTCTTTCTTTATGCCTCAGTTGGACTCCTTTTGCTGATGGCTTTCTAAGGTCTTAAGTTTTGAAGTCAGACTGTTTATAATGACCTGTTCCTCTTTTCTGATGAATGCTTGAAGAGCTATGAACTTGTCCCTTAACACTGCTTTTGCTGTATCCCACAAGTTCTGGTAATTCATGTCTTTAGTCTCATTTGTTTCAGGAATTTTTTTGATTTCCTCTTTGATTTGTTTTATGATGTGCTGGTTGTTCAGCAGTGAACTGTTTAGTTTCATGTGCTTGGTATTAATCTCCATTTTGTGTGCGATTAACATCTATTTTCAGTGAATCATGATCTGAAAAAAAATACTTGACACAACTTCATCTTCTTGAATTTATGGGGTTATGTTTTATTGCTCAGCATGTGATCTATCTTGTATATTCCATGTACACTGGAGAAAAATGTGTATTTGTCTTTTTGGGATGAAATACCCTGTATATATCTACTAGCCCTCTTTCTTCCATCTCTTCTTTTAGGGCAAGTATTTCCTTGGTAAGTTTCACTCTTGTTGATATATCAAGAGTTGATAGAGAAGTGTTGAAGTCTCCAACTACAATTGTATTGCTGTCAATGTATTCTTTGAAGTCTATTAGTTGCTGTTTTAGATATTTTGCTGACTCCTCGTTGGGTGCATATATGCTTAGGAGTGTAATTTCTTCTTGATATACATATCCCTTGATTATTAAGAAGTGACCTTCACTGTCACTTCTGACTTTCTTCAGCCTGAGCTCTATGTTGTCGGATACCAGTATGGCCACCCCAGCTTTCTTGGAGGGGTTGTTTGAGTGAAGGATTGTTTTTCAGACTTTTACTTTGAGTCTGTCTTTGCTCTGATTGTTCAGATGTGTTTCTTGAAGGCAGCAGAATGTTGAATTCAATTTTTTTTTATCCATTTTGCCACTCTGTTTCTCTTAACTGGTGCATTTAGACTGTTGACATTGAGAGAGATTATTGTTATGGGATTTTGTGCCATCTTTCTGTATTAGCTTGTTGTTCTTTTGGGCTTTGTCTCATCTTAGAGTAGCTCTTTCAACCCTTCTTTTAAGGTTGGTTTTGAGTCTATGAAGGTCCTGAGCTGTTGTTTATCCAAGAATATGTGTATATGTCATTCAAATATGGGAAAGAGTTTACCAGATAAAGAATTCTTGATAATGCATTCATTTCATTGAGTTTTTTTCATTATATCCCACCTCTGCCTTTGGGCTTGGGGGGTCTCTTCTGACAGGTCTGCTGAAAGTCGAATGGATGCTCCTTTTTATAAAATTTCCTTCTTTGATCTTGCCACTTGAAGAATTGTGTCTCTATCTATGGCATCCATTAATTTGACTAGAATATGTCTTGGAGTCTTTCTATCGGGGTCTCCTCTTGCTGGTACCCTTTGGGCTTCTTGGATCTGGATGTCTTTGTCCTTTAACTCTGGGAATCAATCAGCAAGGATGTCTTTAACTGTTCCTATTTCCTTGTGGTTGCTTTCCTGTCCCTCTGGGACTCCGATGATTCTTATGCTGTTCCTCCTAGATTCATCCCAATGTTCTCTGTTCTGCCACTGATCCATTTTATGGTCTTTTTCCATCTTGTGTATTTGCCTGAGTGCTTTCTGCAGCTCATCCTCAGTCTCACTGATTCTCTCTTCCACTGCTGTCATCCTGCTGTTGATAGCCCCTATTGTGTTTTCTATTTCATCTGAGTTTTGTAGCGATGATATTTTTACTTGCATTGCTTTCATTTCCTCCCATAATTTATTGACTGCCCTTTCCACTGCTTCATTTATGTTCTCCGGCATTTAATTGGCCATCTGTTCCATTTTTTTTCATTGCGCTCGTTAACCATCTTCACCATTTCTTCTCTGAATTTTTTGTCAGAGAGATTATGTACATCTATATTCTTTTTCGAGTCTTCAGGGTTGGCTTCTTCATCTGCTCTTTGAGCTGGGGATCTGTGTCGTTTCCCCATGGTGCTGTGGTGATCGGGGGTGGATTCTTCTGGGGGTACTGTTTCTTGCTCACTGTAGCTAGGACTCTAGAGATGCTTCACATAAGGTGTTTTTTTCGAGGATATCACCTTCTCCCTTGGTGTTGAATTTCTTCCTTTTTGTAGGAAAAAGCCAAGCCCCCAGGGAGGGTACCTGAGGTGGAGGCGACCTGGTGGGAGGATCGAAAGTGTCCCATTTACTTCCACTTCTGCTCAGACTGATGGGGCCTTAGTTTCCAAAGACTTCATTTTAAAAAGCAAGTGAACACTATATTTATGTCCATTGGAGCATAAATATTCTATAAGAAGGTGGAATTGTGTCATTATATACACTGGCCACAATTTCCATCTGCCTCCAGGAGTCAGAGCTTCCTCTATTCCTGCTTGAGCAGAAGAAGGTATTGGCCATCCAAGAGAGCAACGCAAAGTTCGTCAACACGATGAGATCTGAGACAGAAACCCACACACAACAGGGCATCTTACATGCTATTTATTTGTAAAGGCAAAGACATGCTGTCTTTACTGTGGACTCTGAATAAGATTGTGCATTTACAGAGGCTGTGCTCAGCTTCCAGGCTTGAAGCTCGCACCTGAACTTGGACTGAGAAAAATCTGAATACAAAGGAACGTCTTAGAATAGAATGAAATGGTGTCTGAGTGTCACAGTTTCTAACTGTGACCAAGTAAAACAGCCCGTCTTATATACAACTGCAGTATAAAGGCACATTATGGGTCTAGCAGCGTGTGTAAGGGTGAATTCTATTGATCTTACAGGTATTGTGCTGATTCTCCTTAAGTAATTCCAAGGCACTTCAGTCCCACAATTTCTGCTCTTCATTTTTTCCTTTAAAATGTGGAAGGGTGTTTCATTGCTTATTCCTCATTCATCTGCCCTAACTGGACTGTGTTTGACATGAAGGTTTCCCCTATGTGGTCTTTGTACTTCAAAGGACACCCTGCAGCGGGCCGTTAAGACTTCCTGTTCTCCCCTTCTCTCTTCCTGATGGGTCCGTTATTTCATCACAACATGTTTCTTTTGCCACTCAGACCTGAGCCCCTTGGCATCCGGTGGGCCCTGGCCCCACACTTTATGGATTTGTGGGATGCAAGCAGATTCTGGAAGTGTGATTCCAACCTTGTAGAGTCCTATAAAGTATTTCGCCTTCAGCCTGGGTGACCGTGGACTCCTTCGGGCCCTGTGCCTCCCTGGGACTCAAGAGCTTTTTTTTTCCCTAACACAATCGTCCTTTCAGGCTTCAGGCCATGAAGGAAAGCTGAGACAAACTGCAGTGATTCACCTGACGACAGAATAATGAGCTCTGAAGGCCGAGAAAGGAATACAATTTGTTCACAGCCTGCTTTCAAAATAGAAAACAAAACAGAATCCCAACCTACTTTGGCCTGCAGGAGGTCATGCCATCCCTTCTCATGGGGCGCTGTTCACCCGAAAATGCCATGTTTCCCAGAGCCTCAGTCTATTACAGAATGGAACGGTGCCAATTTGGGGGTGGCATTGTAAGTGTGTCCTTTCAGAATCGTCCCTCTTCCTCCGGGGTAGACCCTCTGCCCAGACAGCAAGTACCTATGCTCCAATTCAACATGTTGATGCTTGTTTAGAGAAATAAGAGGTTTTTTGCCTTCAAGTTTGGCCTCTAGGACTTAAAGAATTAGTTCCATTTTTTTCCACAGATAACTAGAGGATCACTTTTTTGAAATATGATCGGAAAAGTAAACATAAGGTGGTCAGTTAAAATATTTGATTTCTAATGCACCATTCAACGCATGATGCTCAGCATTTTGGATTCGTCTGTGGCTTTCCCTACAGCATTGCCCTGTGGGTTTGTTTTTTGGCCAGAATTCTTGGAGTGAGAAATTGGTCGTGTGGCTTGAGAAAATATTCTGACTATCCCTTGCTCCCAAAGACTGAAATCAGAATAACTAGGAAACGTTCAAAAATGCCTAAGCTCTCACCCTCTATGTGTGTATATGCACGCCTGGAAGTACAGGTGCTGTCTACACCTGATTCCTCAGCTACTGAGTTTTGAAAAGCAATGTCCAAAGAAAAGTAATGTTATTAGTGCTGCTTGTCATTTATTTAATAGCAATGCTGGCAAAGTAGCAAAAATCAATGTGAAAATGAGGCCTCAGAGAGGGCCAACTCACATAAGCCAACAGTCGTGCTATTTCATTAAGTCTAATTTAAAAGAACCAGGATCATCAACTGGTCAGTTTCCATGAACCTATAAATTCCACTTTTAATATTATGTGCCTATGTATCTATAATATATTGCAATAAATAAAGTTCTAAGATATTTTAAAAATGAAGAATGAATTGTATTGTTCTATACTATGAAGTCAATATGATGGAGAATTTGGCTGTATTTGCGAATGGACAGGAACTCTTAAAAATTGTGTTTGTCTCTGCAATATGGAACAGATTTGGTTTTGGTTTTAGTAAACTTTCATCTTATCTGTTCTGGAACACTTGTAAATGAGTTTGTGTTTAGTTAAGTTTCATTTGCTATACAATAAGTAGATAATTTATGTATTGATCTCATCTATAAATCTGTCTGAAATCTCAAATGAATAAACTGATTTCCAACCAAATATAATGACTACACTATATTTAGTTGGAGAAAGGGTATATAAAGGGTGTAAGATATGTATTTGAATATTAATTTTAGACCATCTGCAAGATATCATTAGCAACTCTGAGTATATAGCAATCATTTTTGACCTTATTATATTCGACCTTTACTAAATATTTCAGTTGGTATTTTTTAAGTGTCTATGATTTGTCTACTCCAAAAATATGGGGGGCATTGAGAAGTATTATTTTCTTAAGGTTGAATAAATTACGTGTAATGCTTACAAGTACCTTAAACAAGTAAATTTAGCTTCTAGGTGATTATACTCAATACCTTCTATTATTTTGTCTGTCATCTAAATATTTCTGACCTTTCATTGCTCTGCTTAAAATAATGTCATTTATGGACATGTCTCAAATCTAGTCTTTAGCATGAAACAGAGACTCTTGGTTAACTCTAAATGCTAAGGTCCTTGGGGGCTGGAGCCGATAGCCCAGCAGGTTGGGCGCTTGCCTTGCACGAGGCTGGCCTGTGCTGGCCTGGGTTCGATCCCCGGCATCCCATATGGTCTCCTGAGCACCGCCAGGAGTAATTCCTGAGTGCAGAGCCAGAAGTAAGCCCTGAGCATCGCTGGGAGAGACCCAAAAAGCAAAAATAAATAAATAAATAAATAAATAAATAAATAAATAAATAAATAAATGCTAAGGTCCAGCATCAACCCCCATTGGAAAATTGAAATGTTGACTTTCCTACTTCCCCAGACCCTCTGACAGCTCAGATTTAAGTCCCTGATTGTTGGGGGACATGCCCTATTTTAAGCTCCTGCTACACTTAGCTTGCAGCCCCTCCCAGCTCAGCTAGGGAGATTTTGAGTCTGCTCTGGCATTTGTGAAGCCAAAATGCGCACCTGAAGTGCTGCATTTCAATAGTCATTTACCTGCCTTCATCTCTAGATAGCCCAGCCCATGATGGGCAGGACTGGGAAGTTTTGGTGGGTTTCTATCTATAAAATAAGCTGAGAGAAAGGAGAAAGGCCCTTTTGCCGTTTTGGCTTCCCTTGACTTTCTGCCTCTCTTCTCTGTTCTCTTCTCTGTTGGACATGTGGTAGCAGCCATCTTGGCCTACACATGGCCAGGCCCAGCCAGGAGCCCAAAGTCTGGGTTTTTTTCCTGTTCTTGGATTGTATATCAGAACCTGTGATAGCAAAGCCTTTTAAAATTGTGCTGGACTCTTTTAAAATTGAGTTGTCATCCATTCCCCACAGGCTTCAGAGGTAGAAGGGAACTTGTTTTCTGGTATTGTTGGGGACCCTGCTGCCCCAACACCTGATGACTCATGTACTTTGGTGTTTGAGAAATTCTAGGCCATGTTGCTATCCGGCTCTTATTCACTCAGCGGATGCTGCCTTCGTTTGAAAATTGGTGTTAAATTTGACTTATTTTTTAATAACTGGATAACATAGCTTTAAAACATGAATCCCCGAATATCTTCCAAATGAACTTTGTATTTTTGTCACTCCCACCCACCTGTAATGAAGATGAAGATCAGGATTCTGCACCTCACTCAATCAGAAAGGAAGTCACACATGTGGTCTCTCTAATCCACCTATCCTGAGCAGAAACAGAACTGAGCAGAGGGAATTAATGAAGTCAACGTGTTACATTATCCCAAGTCCTATGTTGCTTCAGAGTCTGCTGTCAGCAATCTTACAATTTGTCTTCCTTCAGTACAGATACCTGCACCCCTCACCCCGTGTTCAGGATAGGGCATATTTTCCTATTCTATCAACAGTGGAATTTCTTTTAGTTTTGCATTAAGATTTTTCAAGTTCATTTTCAATGACTACCACCAAGGGTCTTTTGCTGGACTTTCGCTTTCATCATTGATGAATCAGTTTATCAGGCATCTGCCTCTTGGAAACTCACCACAGAAGACCACAGTGAACCATCAAGGACAGAACACATCCAGCGAGTGCTCATACAGAGTAAGAGAGTGGAACACAGCGGAGTGATATTAGTCACTACCGAGGAAATTGAAGGCTTTGAGATCTCCTGGCTAAGAGATTTGCTGCAGAGACAAGGCAGAAAAAGAGGGAATAGGACTTTTATTGACAGGTTGGAGGATATTTACATGGAGATTGTAGTGAGGGTGGGTGCAGAAGGCATATAGGACTATTGAAATGATTGTAAGAAACTACCAGAGGTGAGAGAGCTTTCAAGGCAGAAGTCAATGGTGCTTAGTTGCTGTGGACCACAGCCCGTCTGCTTTGACCAGGAGAGCATGGACAGTTTAGTGAAGGACAGCTGCTCAGTTCAAAAGCTAGTACACAGAAAGGTTTGTTCAGCTAAAGACACAACTTCCCAAAGCAAAAAGAACCCTTGCCTAAGTATTGGCAGATGGGGCAGAGTCAGAGCACCTGATGCTCATCTTAGAGGGCTGGGGAGGGGTGTGGGGGTGGTCCCTGAGAGGCCCACTTAAGAGACTCTGCACTAGATTTTGGACACATGCTTAAACGCTCCTCTATATTTGAAGCTTTTAGGGGAGACCCGAAAGCAACCCTTCTATCCTGACACAGGAGAATGAGAAAAACCGTACAAAGGGTGCCCTTGGAAAGGAAAGGCACACCCCAACTTCAGCCTCAAACCCAGCAGAGTCATACACAGCTGTGAGGCAATCTCTGAGGCAAAGCTTCTCCCAAACTCGTCAAAGGGCTGACCACACAGTAGCTCTATGCAGTTGCTGACCCTGACCAGGGTACAGTGAACCAGAAACTGGACCTCCAGGCTCAGAGTTCTTGATTTTCCCAGACTCCCAGAACCATAGCCAGCAAAGAAGCGTAACTGGGGTGCATCCGGGGTCTCTCAGAGCTGCAGAAACTGGGTTCCCAAGTTCTGTGCCTTGGGATTCCTCTGTATGGGCGAAGGCTCTTGTCTGGGCGGACCCCCAGAGTAGGACAAAGCTAGGACCAGGCTGAGACGCCCATGGACCTCACTCTGCTTCACTGCCGGTTTCTGCCCTGCAAAGCTGCACTTGAGAGCTGCAGCTCTGGCACTGTCGCTGGGTGGAAGGTCCCCAGAGGGCTGGGGGCTCGCGGAGGACTCGTGACACTAACCCGTTTCTCTGGTTTTGTTTGGGGACCACACCTGGCTCTGAGCTCAGGGATAGCTTCTGGCTCTGAGCTCAGTGGAGGCCACACCCGGCTGTTCTTAGGGCTCACTCCTGGCTCTGGGGTCACTCCCAGACAGCCTGGGGGCCCTCTGCGGTGCCCAAACTAACCAATGTGGGTCAAGGCCCTTAGTCCTGCTTTATCAATCCGATCCCACCCACGAAGTTTCATTGGGAGGAACATGTCCGACTAAGATTTCCTCTAAAATAACCATACTGTTTTCGCACCAACATAATTTTAAATAATATAAATTTAAACTATTGTCATGTCATGGGAAAAGAAATAGTGTATAAACATATGACAAATACAGGCACAAGGATGAGGGTTTTACAGCCTGAAACAGTGGATACACAGTATCCACTTCAGGTAAATTATCAACAGTGACACCAGACACACATGAACACACACAGCGCAATCACACTGTCACACTCATCCCCACATACACTCACTTCCACACAAATTCTCATCACTGTATCACTGTCTTCCCGTTCATCATCGATTTGCTCGAGCGGGCACCAGTAACATCTCCATATGACCTGTCTCATGCAAGTAGAGCCCAAGAGCACCTACCTACCTGCTTGCTCCAGGAACATAAAGAGCCTCAAACCATTCATCAGATCATGGGAATGAGGTCTATAATTGTTACTGGTATTTGGCATATCAAATTATGACACGGGTAGCTTGCCAGGCTCTGCCGTGTGGGTAGCATACTCTTGAAGTCACCTCTAAATCCAGCATTTATTGATGAACCGCGCGGCTGCTTGCCGGACTGTGATAGGCTGGTCTGCTGTGTGGAGTTCTAACTAGGGGGAAGTCGGATGTAGAAAATGGAAGCCCTCATGGAGTGGGGGTTGTCTGGCTTGTTGCGAGGCTCTGCTGGGGTGGCGGGCCAGGGCTAGAACCCGCCATCCCTCCCAGGCGTCTCGTGAGCGGCTGGTCACAGGGAGAGCAAGTAGCAGCTCTGCCCATGTCTGTGTTTTGATGCCCCATGTGTCATTCTCATAAACACATTTATACACAAATAATTATATATATACATACACACTCAGTTAAAAAACAAAAAAGAACCATAAAATCACATATATAAAAATGCATGTATACTATATATTATTTATTTTTGATAGAGATTTGTGCACTTGTGTTATGTGTCTATGTATGTCTGTAAAAACACACTTTGGGGACTTAAGCTTCCTGGCAATCAGAACCAAAAACAAAAGTTTATTTTCTGATTTAGACAAACAAAAAAAATCATAATAGACTCTTCAGGGAACTTATTATTATTTTATGAACTAATTTTAACTTTGAAGAGGAGCAATAAGGGATAAGAACATGGATTACTTATGTCTTAAATAACAAAATGGTAAATTTCTTGATGCTTGAGTTGTCAGCAAAGTCAGAAATTGGCTATTTGTTTATTTTTTGCATTAATTTCCCAGAGCGAGCTATTAGTAAAACTCATTGATCCTGCTCTAATATTCTAAAGCTTTATCGGTCTTTGTATGTATTCATTTATGCTGTGTTGAAATTTGCCTCTTAACTACTTTGTATCACAATTTTAACCTGGTGTCATTTAAGAGGCTATTAATAAGACAAATTAATGCATTTGTCACAGATCAAATAGTTTTAAGTATGAAATGGAGCTTGGATTCATGACACATTCTAATATGCTAAGGTGATAAAAATTAAATAAATGTCAATTTAGAAAGTACTGAAAAATAAAAGAAAGTGAATTTTAATCAATTACTATATGCTTCACTGTGGAAATGGAATGAATTTATATAGAAGCACTATGTGAATGGGTGTTGGCTATTAGCAAATTATTGTGTGACAATTTCCTGTGGTTGACTGTGAAAGTCGAGTGGATAATTATTCTTCTGTTTTCTCTCCAAAGGATTACTCCGCAACTGTAGTATGAAGAGAAAGTCATTCTTCATTCTACAGATTATTCTCAAATACTAATTTTCTTGTAACCCTTCAAAGCTACATTCTTTGATCTCTTCCCTTTCCCCATTTCTCATAATGAAACAATGAGAACTTTCCAACTACATTAAAAGTTCCTTTTTTGAACTACATAATGTGAAAGCAATAAAACTTCACTTACACATATGAATTTTTTGTCATAAGTGACAAAATGTTTGTCAGTTTTTAATTTTTCAAATGACAGAGGCAAATGATTGACAACAGTAGCCTCAAAATAGGGGGAATTCATGCTCCAACTACCAGAATATCATTTTTGCTAGCAGTGTGCTCCTTTTAAATCTATTTTGGAAATGATTTATAATACTGATGGTTATTGATGATCAAGTCTTATGCAAAAAAAATTCCAACACTGCACCCCAGTCAGTGTGCAATCTCATCTTATCCTGTGTTTCCAACCCCGCCTGCTTTGCTCAGCTCTGTAGACAATATGCAGTTTGACTGTATCTAGTTTGACTGTCGACAGTATGCAGTTTGGCTGTATCTAGTTAGACTGTAGACGGTATGCAGTTCTGTTGTCTTTTGGCCATTGTTACTCTCTTAATATGCTTCTTTTTCATTTTTAATATATTTTATTATACCACCATGAGATAAACAATTGCAAAAATGTTCATGTTCAACAGTGTTCCAGCATCCATCCCACCAGTGCCCATTTCCCACCACCAATGTCCCCGGTTCCCTCCCCCTCCCCTAGCCTGCCTCCTTGGCAGGTTCTCCGTTTCTTTTCCCTTTTTCTCTTTTTCTCTCTCTCTCTCTCTGTTCCTTCTCTTACAATTTGTGAATTGTAATACACAAGTTTAGAGGTTATCATGTGTATCTTTTTGCCTGTATTTAATGCTCAATTCTATGTGGGTAATAGCACTTTCGACAATTATTGGCACAGTATCCCCTTCTCTGTCTTACCTAACCTCTAACTCCCAAATGTTTGTGGTAATTTCCACCTTTGACAAGACCTCCTGATCCACATTTCGCCTGATATTTGATATTGGTATCATATTTATATATAATAATATGTATAAATATATATATATATACATTTATGTCATGCAAATAAATGCAGTCATTCTATATCTATCTCTCCTTCTGGCTAATTTCACTCAACATGATCCTCTCCATGTCCACCCCATTTACAGGCAAATTTCATAGCTTCATTTTTTCCTAACAGTTGCATAGTATTCCATTGTGTAGATGCACCAAAATTTATTTATCTAGTCATCGTCATCAATTCTCGGGCACTCTGGTTGTTTCCAGATTCTGGCTATTGTGAATAATGCTGCTATGAACATAAAAGTAGGGATGGTGTTTTTCGCTGTGTGTTTTTGGCTCTCCAGGGTATATTCCCAGGAGTGGTATGGCTGGGTCAAATGGAGTTCAATGTCTAGTCTTTGAAGGAATATCTATATTGTTTTCCAAAAGGCTGTACCAGTCGACATTCCCACCAACAGTGGATGAGAGTCCCCTTTTCCCCTGCATCCATGCCATATGCTTCTTTACATACCACATACAGAAGAGATCATTCTCCATTTGTCTCTCTCCTTACTTAACCTCAATCAACATGGATGTACTTGAGGGTACTCCCTCAAGTTTCATCCAGGTAGCAGCAAATTGCACGGTTTCATCTTTTCGTATAACTGAGTGCTTATTGTGTGTATACACACACCATAGTTTCTTTATCCAGTCTTCTGTTTGGGACACTTGAGCTGTTTCCAGATCTTTATTGTGAACAATGTTATAATGAGTACAAAGGATTTTTTCAAAATAGAGTTTTGTCACCAGTAACAATTATAGACCTCCTTCCCATGACCTGAATGAATGGTTTGAGGC
Organism: Cryptotis parvus; assembly: GCA_021461705.1. Classification (NCBI taxonomy): domain Eukaryota; kingdom Metazoa; phylum Chordata; class Mammalia; order Eulipotyphla; family Soricidae; genus Cryptotis; species Cryptotis parvus. Next base: position 73,521 of record JAJIBD010029106.1, read on the forward strand.
TCTTTGTGTTCCTGGAGTGAACAGAGGCCCTTGGCTACACTTAACATGCCACAGGACATATGGAGATGTTACTGGTGTCCGCTTGAGCAAATGGATGAACAACGGGAAGACAAGTGATACAAGTGTTTTGTATCCTTGGGGTAGATGCCATGGAGTGGTACTGGAGGGTGACATGGAAGCTTGATTCCTGGTTTACAGAGAAGTTTCCGTATTGTTTTCTGAAGCAGCTAAACTAGGCAATATTCCCACCAAAAGTGGATCATGATTGATTGCTTTTCCCGACATTCATGTGAGCAATGGTTGGCTTTGTTTCTTTTTTGCATGCCAGTCTCACTGCTGTGAGATTATATCTCAATGTTTGTGTTTGTACTTTCCTGACTTTCAGTGTTGAAGAACCTATTTTAGATGCCCAGTATTCATCTGTGTGTCTTCCTTAAGGGAGCATCTGTTTAACTCTTCTCCCCATTTTTGATGAGGTTGTTTATATTTGTTTTACTGTTTTTTCTTAATTTTTATTATACCACCGTGAGTTATACAATTACAAGGATGTTCATAATTGGGTCTCTGTCATACAGTGTTTCAGCATCCAGCCCTCCATGAGTGCCCCATTCCCACCACCAATGTCCCCACACCCTCCCACCCAACCCCAGCATGCCCTTACAGCAGGCACCTTTTTTTTCCTCTTTCTCTCTGTCTCTGTATTTCTCTCTCCTCATACACTTTGTGACTTGCCCTATATATATTCATAGTTTATGATGTCTCTATGTGCATATTCAATAGTGAGTTCTAGTGTGACATTATAGTTCCCCATTCCCCATCAACCTCCCCAGTTTGTTGCAACTAGGATGATCATTACAGTGCATAAATGTGAAAGATCCTGGGAAGGACCTGGTCCTAAACTTCATTATTGTCTAAGTCTGTCACGTGGCCATAGAGCAGCCTCGGGCTGATGCAGCTGTGGGTCTGGAGTGTCTCTTGTCGGGTGTTGCTGGCTGTGAAGGCTGGGAGCCCGTGAGCCACGCCCCGCCAACATGGAGGTGGAGGAATGGGAATAGGAGCCCAAATCCCAAATCCCTGCTCCAAGTCTGGCCAGTGTGCCCCCACCCCCAATGTGTGTGTGTAAATCCTAGGAGCTATGTTGGACTCAGCCAGGGCTGGGCCATTTGCCACCCTCCGAAACTCCATGGGCTGCTCTGCTTTTCTAACCATTAAGCATTACAAGTGGTTTATATACCTTGGATGCTTAGTTTTTGTCAGATATGTGGTGAACAAATATTTTCTTCCATTCTCTGAGGTTTCCTTTTATTCTAGTTATCATTTTTTGGGGTGCAAAAGGTCCTAATTTAATGCTGACCCATCTGTTTATTTTTGCTTCCACTTGCTGGAAAACTGGCATGGAGTGAATAAAGATGCCTCTAGATTCAACTAAATGGAGGTTTTGCTTGTGCTCTCCTCCGAGTAATTGAGGAGTTAGTATCTGAGTGCAGTGTCTTGAATCCATTGCTGAATGGACTTTTGTTTAAGATGTGAGACAGGGTCTGAGTTAGTTTTTTCTTACATGTGGCTGAACATTTTTTCCCAATATTGCTTGTTGAAGAGATTCTCCTTGCTTGGCTTTGTACACCTGAGCCATTTGTCAAAGATTAGCTGTTCTACGATTGCATTTCTACAATACAATACTGTATTGCTCCCTCCAAATGGATCTTAGCAAAAGATACTTTGCACTCTTTTACCCAAGAGAGTCAAACTTGGGTTTAAAGCAATAATTATCCCTGATAGTTGTAATCATTTAATGTTAATATTACATGTGTAAGCAACGTTATTATAGTACCTAATATTTCAGAGGCCAGGGTATGGCTCAGTGGCAGAGTGTATGTTTTATATAGACATATGAGGTCACAAATTCCCTCTGTGGCACTGCCCCACACACTTAGTGCAAAATTAGCAGCACTGCCGTTCTTATTCCCAATGCCCAGAACAACTGAGACAGCCAGAGTACTGCAACCAAGTTTATGTGCCCCGATCATCACAACCACCAACGTTTAACAAAATGAAGAGGAAAAGAACATGCATATTCATATTTAAGTCTCAGAAACTATTTTGACATAGGGTCATGAAGTATTTGCAATTTTGTCCTCATACTGGGAAAATAAGAGCCTTCACAAGACAGTGATAGATACACTTGTGTGAAGTGAGAAAGTTGAATTAAATTCATAGTATAGGTCCCACCTAGAGAACAAATGAGAGGTGATGAAATTTTTCACTGGAAATGTAAAATTAAGTTAACAAATTTTAAGAACTATTCAGTATTAAATTACTGCTATTTGGCATTATTGAAAAAACATAATGAATGAAAATTATAGTCGTAAGAAGAACACAGAAATATGGGGTGAAGAGTTCAATTAACTGAAGTCAAAAATTAACGGGGATCACATAAAAACCAGAAAATTGCAATAAAATTTCAATGAAAAGTTAGAAACACATTTTACAAAGCATCAGGAGTAAAGTTAAGAAACTCATTGCACCAAAATAATATTATTTTGGAGTTTATGATAAGAAATTAAGACCCATTCATGAAATCCATATGCACCTAACATGCTCTTAGAATCAGAAGTGTTCTGTCTATGATGGTATAAATCTTGATATTGACTTTAGAGCCAAAGGACTACATAGATAAGAAATAAGCAAAACCTCTTCTACTTATCTTCATGAGAACAGCTAAGAAACGTCAATCAAACTTTGATTGACATATGCTATAATCAGTATTTGCCCTAGACAGGTTTCCTCCTGTTGCTTTATCAACCCAGAATCTGAGACAAGACTTATTGATTCTATGAAAAGAGAATATCTAAGTAATCATGATTTGAAAAGAATTTAGATGCACGTGAAAGCTATATCCCTTGATTTTTTATATTAAATGTTGACATATTACCACATAATGAACTAATTCATGACACTGAAAATGAAACTCATCAGTTAACCCTTTTGTAGTACCTCTTAATGCTAGTAAATAGTAATAAATTAAAAGCCCAAGAATGTAGAGCTAAAATACATATATAGGCATATATAATTCTCAGCAGTTCCCTGGCCAACAACAACCACATTGTAAAAATAAAAAAATAAATGAAGCAGAGAAATTGAAGGGACTTTTTATATGATAACCAACCGATCTTTTAGAATGTCCTTTCCGTAAAAGAAAATCCAAGGAAATTATCTATGGAGTTGGGAGTTAAAAACAGACTCGAAAACTGAATATATGTGTGAAGGAAACTACATTGTCTGGGCCAGAGATGCCGACCTGGGGCTTAGGTGTTTGCTCTCCCACTTCTGATTCTGCTTGATCACAGCAATGCACGCGCCACTCAAGAGCTATGTCAGCTCTGAGCACAGCTTCGGGGCTAGCTCTAAACTCAACCAAGAGTGGCCTCAAATCCAAAAAAACTTTTAAAATAATGTTATACTTTTTTTTATTTTTTTGAAATAATGCTTCCCTAGATTTCTGAATTCTTCTCGATATCTAGACTTTTTTCTTTTTATTTTAGATTTCTGTGAGTGGAAAAGAAAAGTGATTCTGTGAATTTTTTCTTTCCCATTACTGGTAGAAAGCCCTCAGGAAAGAAAGAAGGTCAGTATGCTCTTTGCTTGTAAATTTGATGATCAGAAACTCTGTTAGGTAAATAACAGCTTTTTGCTGGTAAATTCTAATCTACAGAAAAGCTTTTAGCAGAAAACGTCTAGTTTTCTAGAATCGCTTTAAATAAACCTGCGTTCTGAAGGCTACTGGGAGTCCAATCACTATAGACTTTATCAAGTGAGTATCTGCTGTTTTTAAGACCTTCTCTGTAAGTGCATGAGCCACCAAACAAGGCCAGATTTTTCTCATGTTCACCTAGACCAAATACCTTCATTATGGGGTAGAACCTCATGAACTGAATTGAGGGCTTCTAATCTCTCCCCCCACCTCTTGCTGATCTCCTGAATAGATCTATCTTTTAAGCAAACAGTACCAAATGCTTTAAATGTTTGAGCGTGTTTTGACAATCCATGAGGCTATTTTTATTTCTCCATGATATTATTTCATCAATAGTAAGTGTATAGGCATGGTAGTACAGTAAGATTTTACTTGTTTCCTCGTCATTATTTTGTATTTTATATATGTATTAAGCTGAATATTTTTTAAAGAGTTTTGGTTTATGTGCTGCTTTCTTTCAAGGTCTGTAGAGGTATAATTAACAATTGATACCGTAAGTGCACAATAGAATATATTTATCACTTGTATCATTTGTCTTCCCATTACTTATACATCACTTTATATATATATATTCTCTGGCAACTGCTTCACTATATATACTGTATATATAGTATATATAGCAGTATATATATACTGATATATATACAGTATATATACAGTATATATACAGTATACATACAGTATATATATAGTATTAACTTGACTTTGTATTAAAATATATATTATATATAAAGTATATATATAAAGTATATATATTATATATATAAAGTATATATATTATATATATACTTTATATATATATTATATATAGAGTATATATATATAGTATTAACCTTGACTTTGGCAACTGCTTCACTTTACATATATATAAACTGATATATTCACCAATAACTGAACAAATACTGCTAATATATATATATATATATATATATATATATATATAAAGTGAAGCAATTACCAAAGTCAAGTTAATAGAAATATTTATAATTTCACAGGTATTCCACTTTTTAGGTAGTGGAAGGTACAGGATTCTTTGCTTTTAGCACTGTCCCAGTACACATGTCATTTGTATGGTCACCATGAGACACCCTAGCTCCCCAGAACCCACTCATCCCAGACCCCAACAGTTGTTTACTTAGACCAGCAACTCCATTTCCTCAACTCCCAGCTATCTGATCTCTTTCCACAATTTAGGATTTCCTTCCTTCCTTCCTTCCTTCCTTCCTTCCTTCCTTCCTTCCTCCTTCCTTCCTCCTTCCTTCCTCCTTCCTTCCTTCCTTCCTTCCTTCCTTCCTTCCTTCCTTCCTTCCTTCCTTCCTTCCTTCCTTCCTTCCTTCCTTCCTTCCTTCCTTCCCTACTTCCTTCCTTCCTTCCCTACTTCCTTCCTTCCTTCCCTACTTCCTTCCTTCCTTCCCTACTTCCCTTCCTTCCTTCCCTACTTCCTTCCTTCTTTCCTTCCTTCCTTCCTTCCTTCCTTCCTTCCTTCCTTCCTTCCTTCCTTCCTTCCTTCCTTCCTTCCTTCCTTCCTTCCTTCCTTCCTTCCTTCCTTCCTTCCTTCCTTCCTTCCTTCCTTCCTTCCTTCCTTCCCTACTTCCTTCCTGCCTTCCTTCCTCCCTCAAGCAAAGCTAAAACTTAGAGATGGAAAGTGACTGTGCTTCTTTGAATATGACCAAACTGGTAATGTGGGATCATATGACAGCTCTTTTTATGTGCTTTTAATGGGGTAATTTTATAAGCATCAAAATAAGAACTGTCAGTGGCAGAGCATGTCCCATTATTTACGTTTTCCCCAAAACCGTTTTCTTTTGTGTATTTTATAAAACATGTCCTGATATGAATCATGACATTATCCTGATATAATAGTAAAATAATTCCTAATTGTGCTTTAGGTGTATTTCTGTAGTGAATAGTAAGACTACTCACTATTTAATGCACTAGGCTACTTCATATTTTCTTTAAAACATGTGGATTTAAGGTACTTCTTACATTTTAATTCAATTGTTAATTTTTCAATGGTATTTAAGTTTTCTCTATATTTTTATATAAATTTATAGTCAGATATATGCTTATAAGTATTTTCTTTCATTTAAACAGTTGTCTTTTTATTATTGTCTTCTACTCTACAGAACTTTAGGTTTATGGAGTAACATTTATTCGTTTTGCCTTTGTTCACAGTGCTTTGGTAGCATATCCTAAAATCCATTGCCACGATCAACATCAAACATAGATCTTATTATATTTTTGTCTGAGTTTTTATGATTTCAGGACTTTCACGTAATTCTTAAACCAAATTTTGTGACTTGAATAATACAACTGAGATTCATTCTTTGCATTATTAAGTGGTATGAGATGTATTTAAATGTAAAATCTATATTTCTAACATCATTTATGTAATTGATTATCTTTTGCATTGTGTGTTCCTATCAATGATTGTTGTATAGCCTTGGCAGGTCTATGTGTAGATTTCTCTCTGAGTTTCCTACTCTTCAGTTACTTATGTATCTCTTTTTTATGTTCAACTTTGGGCCCCAGGTGAAGTTTGACTGTGTTCCTGTAGGGGTGCCAGATGCTGGGGTATGCTTGGGATCCCCAGCAATAAGGAAGGGATCAGGCTTTGCTTCAAAGCCAGTGGCAGATGGACATAATTCACGAGTTCAGCAAAGTTCCAAAGACTTACTTATCACCAATAACTGAACAAATACTGCTAATACAAACCAAGATAGGGAAACTCACAAACCTCTGACCCTGTGCCCAGGCTGAGATCCCCACCGGAATTGATGCTATCTTCTTCTTCCCAGCACCTTTATTCCCCAAAGCCCACCAAGGCTTTCAAGCCGGACCTTCTTGGGATAGGCTAACCGGGACCAAAACCAGGTTTCTCATGCAGATCCCAGGCACAGTCACCTACCTGGGCCTTAGAAATGCTAATTTGCTAGAGCCAAATTTCTGCCTTCAGGCTCATGTAAACAAGGTACTTGTAGAGATGAGGGGAGAGTATCTGAGATGAAATGTAACTCAGGATTTAATACAGTGGGAATAGCATATGATATTCTTACCATGAATCTCTTGCAGTCTGATTTATTTCTCCAAACTTCCACAAGGTCCTTATCTGTTTCAGAGCAATATTGCATGCTTTGCCTTTAGCATTACTGAGTCATGTTTGCTAGCCCAGGGACACACTAGCATGGCTCTTTGATCTAGCAGAGCTATTTACTAAATGGTGCATCCAGTGCAACTAGGGCCATCCTGATGAAACTCTACATGTGTAAATGTTCCCTCAGTGGGACCTGTGGTAATATGAAAGGAAATATTTGACCAGATAACATAGACTTCATGGTAAGAATATTCTACCATTCAGAAAGTTATAAAATCAAACTGTCTTTCCAATCTTGCATCCAATCTCCCATTGTGATTTTTAGGAGTGCTTCAAGGCAAAATGCAAGTGGATATTAGCAAATGTAAATGCTCTGGGCTTGCATCTACCTAATTGATAATCTTTCTCTACGGTGTGTTCTTATCAATCATTGCTGATTATATAGCCTTGGCAGGTTTATCTGTAGGTTTCCTTCAGAATTTCCTACTCTCTTTCTTTATTTCTGTATCTCTTTTATGTCTGCCTATCTATTTTTACATCCATATGTGGATTTCATTACTATAACTTTGTAATGTAATTGGAAACCAAAAAGTGTGATGTTTGACAATGTCCACAAATCTCTCAGTAGTATCTATGACCCTTAGATGTTTTCTGAGTCCTCCTTTCTAGGTGCAGTCTCTCCAGACCATTGGCCAGGCAGATCACCTCAGTCTTATGTGTGTTAGACAAGGGGAGTCTTGGAACATTCACACTCAGAGAGAGAAGCCAAGCACTCATTCTCATACCCTGACTTTCCCTTATGAAGTACTTTGGAGACCAGTTGGGGGGGTTTCTTGGAACTGTGACGTTTTGGGGTAGGGACAGACCCCATAAATTGAACCTGTTCAATGTTATTCTTGTCCTTTAGAGGAAGTCCAATCCTGCCTTAATTCCTTCAGGGACACCACAAATGTTCTCTACTCCATGGATGATTGTAAAAAATAGGTGCTGTCTTGGAAAGATAGTAGAAATGTCTCATTCTGTTGTCTTGCTAGAGTCACTCCTTCCTTTCTTTGTTCTTAAACTCCTAAGGGGTTTTCAATTTTAATGATGTTCTCAAAGATTAATCTTCTAAAATAATTTTTAGATTCTATGCTTGCAAATATCTTTCATAATCCATTTTCCATAATTTAGATTTTATTCATGCTTTGTTTTTCATAATTTATTTCAGTAATTTATTTTGGCACAATGTAAATTTATTATTCATCATTCTTCTCTAACTGTTCCCTGATTATCATAATATTTATTGAATAATCCATCTTGCCCCCATAAATTTAAATGACCATTTTGTAATATTAATATACTAAAACTTACTACATATATATGTATATATATCACCCAGTAGACCAAACATCAGAATTTTATATTATCTGCATTAATAGCATAGGATGCCAGCTAGGTTTTATTCGCTGAGTAAATATCCATATCATTTGCTCAAACTTTCCTGGGAATTTAGATTAAATGGAATTGAGAGACATTGTTAGGGAACAGCTCAGTAAAATCAAATATCCAGGCTTTATAAAGTTTGATTATAAAAGATATTTTGTACTGCCACAATTAGAAATCATTTCTAAGGTATCTAAAGATTCTTTGAAGTTTTATTTAAAATAACTTTGGGGAGAGGAGGAAAATCACCTACTTTTGAGAACTTCTCAAACCTTCCCAGATAGGTTAATAACAAAAAAATTTCATTCAATAGCATGCATGAGGAAGCTCGTGGTTAAACAGATGGCAGTTCTCAGAAGAGGTTGGATCCCTGAACAGGGGACCGGAGAAGCTAAGAAGAAAGGTAGTGTCTGGCTTAGTAGTTCCTCACACAGGGGAAGAATGAGATTCTTGGATAGAGAGGTCACCTGAGGGTAGTCTGTGCCATGGAGTTTACTCTCCCAGGCTCCAGTCCTTGAATTCAGGTCTTTAAAGGGGCAGCCATTGTTTCTTTCATTAGGAGAAGGGCCAAATCTGCAATGATGATCTATGCTTGCAGCAGCGAACAGAAAAGTTCTGAGGCGAGGCCAGGAGCAGTCTTCAGCTGGCAGAGTTCTCAGAAGACAGCTCAGAACCTTCTCTTGCAGGGCACAGGGACGAAGAGACCAGCTGTCACTGGGGTCTTGAGAGCTCTGGGTCCAGCACCTTCACTAGTGGAGATCTACAGCTGCATTCTTACGCATTCATCCCAGAGTTAGTCCACTCTGTGTTATGCAACTATTGTTTGTGCACTAGTAGTTACGATTTGAAATATGTTTTGTTACTTTAACAAACATTTTTAAAGGCCAAACAGAAATAAATTATGATGGCCATGTACATGTTGATTGATTTGCATCAGTTCCCCCACTAACCTACCAACATCTTTTAGACAGTGGCTCATACATGACACACTGTCTAAAAGATGTCGGTAGGTTTAGGATTCACTTGAACCATCATACTATGAATTGACTTTGTTCAGCACCATCAATGCAGTAGGACTGATCCTTGCTTAGGAACAAAAGGCTGCAATATCACATTCAATTTTTTTCAGAAAATAAGGATTTCAAGCCAGGTGTAACTACAAATAAGGAATATTCTTAATGAAGTTTGCCACCCCCTTGCTGCGTATGCCAAAGTGCTGGCTGTACTTGGCCCGAGGCTCTTTCCATGAGAAGGGAGCATAAAATCTCTTGTAAAAACTGTGATCTGTCAATGAAAATGGGTCTAATCAAGTTGTAGAAAGTGTAAAGTCTAGGTACCAAAGTAAAATCTTGAGGACACAGTGTGGAAAACTTGAGTTGTTTCCCTGCCCATTGAGGAGATCACACTAAAATCATCTCTGCTTGCAGAAACGCCTCCCCAGTGATGCAGAGGGTGGTGTACTGGGCAGGGTGGGGTGGGAACATAATAGCACAGGGATCTCATCCTTCTCCTCTTGAGTCCTGGGATTTAGAACTGACCTTTCCTCCAAATTTCTCAATTACGTTCTCATGAAGTCAAGAGATAAAGTCATCTATGAACACTGGTGCCAGAGACAACTTTTTCCTCTCCCTGCCCCTCATGCATTTATTAAAATGAGGGACACACACAAAAAACCTTCTAGTAAAGCAGTATGGAAGCCAGTAAGAGATAACTTAAGTTCCAAACTTTGCATAACCCATGTCAGAAAGAAATAAGATCTCACTTTCTCTTGCCCTCTCCTTTAACAGTGCACCAGAACATTTATATTTTCCTTCTTTTTCTTCATTTAAAGCAGTTTGAATGTAGTCTCAACTGTAGGTGCCTTAAATTTTATCCTCTATTATTTTTCCTTGTCTCCTCTCTAGTGTGTGTATAGAGTCCTACCCAGCTGTGACAACTGGCTCTGTGCTCAGAGATCACCCCTGCTATGCTGAAGGAACCATATGCGGTCCCTGGAATTGAACTGGGACAAGTACTCAACCCTGTACTCACTCTTGGGCTGCTCTTTCTTTAGGATTGTGTTGGGAGTTAGCTTTGGTCACTGTTCTGAGAGCTATCATGTTTAGGTGCTTCTAAAGAGGTAAGTGGCTATATGAGCCTCGCAGTGTGGAGGGCACATTCCCTCCACATTCACTTAGGGTCTACCTTGCACTCCTGTTGCTTGTTCTGCTGTTGTCTATGTGAACGGCCATAAGGAAAGTTATCAAGCAGACTGATATCTCACTCATTTATCAGTGACTTTTCCTAGTCTCTTTTTCCCAGTGTCTGAGGATTACTGACATCTTGTTTGTACTGTTCCAAATAAAGAAAATCTGTGGACAACTCAACGATTGCTTTCCCCTGTTTTTTTATGTGCATCATGTCCTTTGATGTCCTATTTTCAGATATGACATAGTAAAAGGAGAGGAATAAGTGAAAATAAACTACATGTCTTCTCTTGCTCGTCTGTGCCATTTCCCATGAAAGACAGTGAGCTATGATGGTGAATCCCAATTAAGAGCAGAATCTTAGCTTTCCAACCTATGAGAATAATAAAATGCTTCTCATCATCTGAAGTATTTGGAATTGATAAACTAGATGATAAACTAGAATTTATATGTCTATTCAGTTTCTAATGAAAAAAAAATATGTACTGAAAACATGTAATGATTATTATATATCAATGAGACAGCAAAAGACTCATTCATTCAGCAAATATTTATTGAATGGCTACTACATCAGGCATGTTTTTAAGTACTGAGGGCAGTGAAGAACTGTCCCAACTCCTGGCTTTATAGATCACAGGCATGCAGCAAACTATATACTTAAAGGTCAGCTATTTGTCAGTGCTGTACAGTAGAATAAAGAAGAGAAATGGATGGGCAAAGCAGTAGGTAGATTAAATATCAGCTGGAGTTGCAGGGAAAGCTCTTTTGTTCAGACTCCCGAGGGGTCTGGGTGACCTGAGAAGGCTTCCCATTGGGGACCGGAGGAGTGACTCGGCTCCTGAATTTTTCCAATGTTCATTAAAACATTTTAAAGTGATGGATTTTCCTTCAAAATTGACAGTACAAATAACTGTTGCTCTCCCACATGGACTTAAAACTCCTAAATAGTCATGCATTTGATGGCATGAGTGCTCTTTGCAATGAGCGGCATGCAATGAGCGCCAACAGAGAGGAAGGGAACATCTTTACATGGCATTAACCTTCAGAACAAGGCCGCCCTGTTCCAATAAAGTATCAGTGCATTCCCACTGGGGTGCAAACACAAGTGAAGCCCTGACCCTGGAGCTTGCTCTCGGGAACAAGGGGCTGTCAGCTGCTGCACTCTGGGCAGGCACTTTTCTGCTCTTGGGATCTTGGATGTGACTCTTCGCTATTTTCAGGGTTGCTCCTGGAAATATGGGGACAGCCTTATCCGGATAAATTCAGGAGTCCGAATATATTAGAATAGGCAGGGGAATGTGGTGACATACTGTGAAAGCCAGTCACCATGTAGACCACAAAGAAAATGTGTGAATTTACTGTCCTTGAAATAGTTTCCCTCCTCAGCATTGTGCCCGCTGAGTTCTACTGACTTCAAAGAGATCTTCCTGCCCAGAGGGTCCTAACCCTCCCCTCTAGGAGATGCCATTCTGGTCATTGCCATTTCTAATGTGTACATGGCAAATCGAAAACTGAGAAGGCAAGTAAGGATAAGATGACATTCATATGTTGTGTCAGGCTGGAGGATGGCATCCAAGGTTTGACATTCTGTAGAACAAAGACATTCTCCAAGTCACTGGTACATGAATGGAAGCTTGCACCAGCCTCCCTTTGAGGGTTAGTTGGACCAATGACCAGGCCTGCACAGAGGACTTGTAAGTTTAGGGGTGAGGTCCAAGAATGTGTCTTCAAGTTCCAGGAGAATCTTCCATGAACACAGGGACCTCACCAGAGAGCATCTTCCTCTTTTGGCTGACTCTGAGCCTCCCATTGGCGTTCAGGATGCCTGAAATGAAACCTAGACTCTTCACCTGTTTTTAGGTTGTACCTAAGATGACTTGAAAGTGTAAGAGAAAAACAAACAAGAATTGGCTCCATGATTTGCCCTCTGTCTGCCATGAGGTAGGGTAGTGGGACCAAGCACAGGGCACAACTGTTCTTTTAGATTTATGATGTCAAAGGAATTAGACATCTGTCACAATGACTATTGTGAGAGAAGTGGAGAGGGGTACAAGGAAATTCTCCTTGAAGAACATAATTAAATGAGTAGCATCTTGATTAGCACTTTCCACGTAATCTATTTCAAGCTGATTTGGAACACAACCAGGGCAGCTGACCAGGTATAGGTGTTGTGAGTCTTGAAACACTTTAGAATGTACCTACCTGCAAAGTGCTTTCTACAACTGATTTGCAACTGGTGAACTTATGTGGAAATGAGAACAACACTCTTGGATCCGTTTTCTGAAAACTGACGTACTGGTTTTCAAATGGTTCCATCTGGAGTCTTTTTGAAATTGAACTCTTATGTGTTAATCCTCATACTGCAGAATTTTTAACACATACAGTTCATTTTTCCTAGTTCCTTTAGGTGGAGACTTAGGATGCCTCTCAGATAAGAACATTACCCAAGGCCTAGAAGGCAACTCAGCTGCCATCAGTGTTAAGACAAGGATGGATCAGGAATATAGTGTGTGGCTGGGGGAAGGGGGTGAGCTTTTGGGTATCACCCAGGGCTATGCAGAGGGTCTAGGATGAAAATGCTGCTCCTGTCTGCACAGTGCTACAAAACAGTAGTTTTCAATTTGTTCCATCAAGAATTAAAACCATGTTAAGAGATCTATTCTGCACTGTGGCATATATCAATATTTTCATACAACTATTACATATCATTTGAATATATGCCACAAATTATAATCAGCAATACCATTTTATGTCCCCAACACTGTTCTTTAAACTATTTAGAAGAAACATGTCCTGTTTTTTTTTTAAGTATTTTATTATACCACCGTGAGATATTCAAATAAAAAAGATATACAATTAAAAAGTTCATGTTTGGGTTTTGGTCATACAGTGTTTCAGCACCCGTCCCTCCACCAGTGCCCATCTCCATACAAATAAAAAGATATACAATTAAAAAGTTCATGTTTGGGTTTTGGTCATACAGTGTTTCAGCACCCGTCCCTCCACCAGTGCCCATCTCCCACCAACAACATCCCCGGTTCCCTCCCCCTTCCCCAGCCCTGCTCCATGGCAGGTTCTTTATTTCTTTGCCTTTCTCTCTCTTTCTCTTTTCCTTCCCTTCCAGACTATGGATTACAGAACATACATTAAAAAGGTTGTCATGTGAATCCTTTTGCCTCTATTTAATGCTCAGTTCTAGGTTGGCATTAGTACCCTCGACTATTACTAGCACCCTGTTCCATTTTCTGTCTTTCCTAAACTCCTGACTCCCACACGCTTTGTGATAATTTCCACCTTTGACAAGACCTCCCGATATATGCTTCACTTGACCTTGGATATTGGTATCATAATATGTACATATATATTTATGCCATGCAAATAAATGCAGTCATTCTGTATCTGTCTCTCTCCTTCTGGCTAATTTCGCTCAACATAATCTTCTCCATGTCCATCCATTTATAGGCAAATTTTATAACTTCAGTTTTCCTAACAGCTGCATAGTATTCCATTGTGTAGATGTACCAAAGCTCTTTATCCAGTCATCGATTTTCGGGCACTCTGGTTGCTTCCAGATTCTGGCTATTGTGAATAATGCTGCTATGAACATAAAAAGTAGGGATGGTGTTTCCGCTGCGTATTTTTGGTTTCCCAGAGTAGATTCCCAGGAGTGGTATGGCTGGGTCAAATGGGAGTTCAATTTCTAGTCTTTGGAGGAAAGTCCATATTGTTTTTCCAGAAAGGCTGTACCAGCCGGCATTCCCACCAACAATGGATGAGTGTCCCCTTTTCCCCACATCCACGCCAGCACTTGTTGTTCTTGCTCTTTGAATATGTGCCAGTCTCTGTGGAGTAAAGTGGTATCTCATTGTTGTTTTGATTTGCATCTCTCTGATGATTAGTGATGATGAGCATTTTTTCATATGTTTTTTGGCCATTCGAATTTCTTCCTTGCTGAAGTTTCTGTTCATTTCTTCCTCCCCATTTTTTGATGGGGTTGTTTGTTTTCTTCTTGTAAAGTTCTACCAGTGCCTGATATATCCTGGATATTAACCCCTTATCAGATGGGTATTGGGTGAATATTCTTTCCCATTCTGTGGACTGCTTTTGTATCTTAGTCACTGTTTCTTTTGAGGTGCAGAAGCTTTTTAGTTTCAGGTAGTCCCATATGTTTATCTTTTCTTCTAGTTGCTTTGTTAGTGATGTTTCACCTTTGAAGATGCCTTTAGCTTCAATGTCGTGGAAGGGTTTTTTCCCTATATTTTCTTCAATGTACTTTATGGATTCAAGTCTGATATTGAGATCTTTAATCCATTTTGATCTGATTTTTGTGCATGGTGTTAGACACAGGTCCAAATTCATTTTTTTACATGTTGCTGCCCAGTTTTCCCAACACCACTTGTTGAAGAGGCTTTCCTTACTCCATTTTAGACTCATTGCATCTTTATCAAAGATGAAATGATCATGTGTTTGAGGTTGAGTGTCAGGATACTCAATTCTATTCCATAGGTCCACAGGTCTGTTTTTATTCCAATACCATGCTATTTTAATTACTACTGCCTTGTAGTACAGTTTGAAGTTGGGAAAGGTGATGCCTCCCATCTTCTTTCTTCCGAGGATTGCTTTAGCTATCCTTGGGGGTTTTTGTTCCATACAAATTTCAGGAGCGTTTGGTCAATTTCTTTGAAGAATGTCATCGGTATCCTCATAGGGACTGCATTGAATCTGTACAGAGCTCTAGGGAGTATTACCATTTTGACAATGTTGATTCTCCCCATCCATGAACAGGGAACGTGTTTCCATTTCCTTTTGTCCTCTTTTTATGTCTTGGAGCAGTGTCTTGTAGTTTTTTTGTTTTCTCTGTCTTTTTTTTTCTTTTTTTTATTTTTATTTTTTATTATTATTATTATTATTATTTTTTACAATTAAAAAAGTTCATGTTTGGGTTTTGGTCATACAGTGTTTCAGCACCCGCCCCTCCACCAGTGCCCATCTCCCACCACCAACATCCCCGGTTCCCTCCCCCTTCCCCCAGCCCTGCTCCATGGCAGGTTCTTTATTTCTTTCCCTTTCTCTCTCTTTCTTTCCTTCCCTTCCAGACTATGGATTACAGAACATACATTAAAAGGTTGTCATGTGTATCCTTTTGCCTCTATTTAATGCTCAGTTCTAGGTTGGCATTAGTACCCTCGACTATTATTAGCACCCTGTTCCATTTTCTGTCTTACCTAAACTCTGACTCCCACACGTTTGTGATAATTTCCACCTTTGACAAGACCTCCTGATATATGTTTCACTTGACCTTGGATATTGGTATCATAATATGTACATATATATTTATGCCATGCAAATAAATGCAGTCATTCTTGTATCTGTCTCTCTCCTTCTGGCTAATTTCGCTCAACATAATCTTCTCCATGTCCATCCATTTATAGGCAAATTTTATAACTTCATTTTTCCTAACAGCTGCATAGTATTCCATTGTGTAGATGTACCAAAGCTTTTTATCCAGTCATCGATTTTCGGGCACTCTGGTTGCTTCCAGATTCTGGCTATTGTGAATAATGCTGCTATGAACATAAAAGTAGGGATGGTGTTTCCGCATGCGTATTTTTGGTTTCCCAGAGTAGATTCCCAGGAGTGGTATGGCTGGGTCAAATGGGAGTTCAATTTCTAGTCTTTGGAGGAAAGTCCATATTGTTTTCCAGAAAGGCTGTACCAGCCGGGCATTCCCACCAACAATGGATGAGTGTCCCCTTTTCCCCCCACATCCACGCCAGCACTTGTTGTTCTTGCTCTTTGAATATGTGCCAGTCTCTGTGGTGTAAAGTGGTATCTCATTGTTGTTTTGATTTGCATCTCTCTGATGATTAGTGATGATGAGCATTTTTTCATATGTTTTTTGGCCATTCGAATTTCTTCCTTGCTGAAGTTTCTGTTCATTTCTTCTCCCCATTTTTTGATGGGGTTGTTTGTTTTCTTCTTGTAAAGTTCTACCAGTGCCTGATATATCCTGGATATTAACCCCTTATCAGATGGGTATTGGGTGAATATTCTTTCCCATTCTGTGGACTGCTTTTGTATCTTAGTCACTGTTTCTTTTGAGGTGCAGAAGCTTTTTAGTTTCATGTAGTCCCATATGTTTATCTTTTCTTCTAGTTGCTTTGTTAGTGATGTTTCACCTTTGAAGATGCCTTTAGCTTCAATGTCGTGGAGGGTTTTTCCTATATTTTCTTCAATGTACTTTATGGATTCAAGTCTGATATTGAGATCTTTAATCCATTTTGATCTGATTTTTTGTGCATGGTGTTAGACACAGGTCCAAATTCATTTTTTTTACATGTTGCTGCCCAGTTTTCCCAACACCACTTGTTGAAGAGGCTTTCCTTACTCCATTTTAGACTCATTGCACCTTTATCAAAGATTAAATGATCATGTGTTTGAGGTTGGGTGTCAGGATACTCAATTCTATTCCATAGGTCCACAGGTCTGTTTTTATTCCAATACCATGCTGTTTTAATTACTACTGCCTTGTAGTACAGTTTGAAGTTGGGAAAGGTGATGCCTCCCATCTTCTTTTTTCCCGAGGATTGCTTTAGCTATCCTTGGGGGTTTATTGTTCCATACAAATTTCAGGAGCGCTTGGTCAATTTCTTTGAAGAATGTCATCGGTATCCTCATAGGGACTGCATTGAATCTGTACAGAGCTCTAGGGAGTATTACCATTTTGACAATGTTGATTCTCCCCATCCATGAACAGGGAATGTGTTTCCATTTCCTTGTGTCCTCTTTATCTCTTGGAGCAGTGTCTTGTAGTTTTCTTTGTACAGGTCCTTTACATACTTGGGTAAGTTGATTCCTAGGTATTTGATTTTCTGTGGCACAATTGTGAATGGAATAGTTTCCTTAATATCCCTTTCTTCTTTTTCGTTATTTGTATATAGGAAAGCCACTGACTTTTGGGTGTTGATTTTGTATCCTGCCACTCTACTATATGCGCCTATTGTTTCTAGGAGTTTTTTGGTAGAGAGTTTAGGGTTCTCTAGGTATAATATCATGTCATCTGCAAATAATGATAGCTTGACTTCTTCCTTGCCTATCTGATGCCCTTGATGTCCTTTTTCTTCTCTGATTGCTATGGCAAGTACTTCCAGTACTATATTGAATAAAAGAGGTGAGAGGGGGGCAACCTTGTCTTGTCCCTGATCTCAGGGGGGAAGGCTTTCAACTTTTCCCCCATTTAGAATGATGCTTG
>JAJIBD010029107.1:0-130045 GCA_021461705.1 Cryptotis parvus
ACATATATATGTCATGTCATGCAAATAAATGCAGTCATTCTATAAAAGTCACCTGGCTAATTTCACTCAACATAATCTTCTCCATGTCCATCCATTTATAGGCAAATTTCATAACTTCATTTTTTCCTAACAGCTGCATAGTATTCCATTGGGTAGATGTACCAAAGCTGCTTTATCCAGTCATCGACTCTCGGGCACTCTGGTTGTTTCCAGATTCTGGATATTGTGAATAATGCTGCTATGAACATAAAAGTAGGGATGGTGTTTCCGCTCTGTATTTTTGGCTTCCCAGAGTAGATTCCCAGGAGTGGTATGACTGGGTCAAATGGGAGTTCAATTTCTAGTCTTTGGAGGAAAGTCCATATTGTTTTCCAGAAAGGTGGTACCAGCCGGCATTCCCACCAACAATGGATGAGTGTCCCCTTTTCCCCACATCCACACCAGCACTTGTTCTTGCTCTTTTGGATATGTGCCAGTCTCTGTGGTGTAAAATATCTCATTGTTGTTTTGATTTGCATCTCTCTGATGATTAGTGATGATGAGCATTTTTTCATGTTTTTTGGCCATTCAATTTCTTCCTTGTTGATGTTTCTGTTCATTTTTTCTCCCGTTTTTTGATGGGGTTGTTTGTTTTCTTGTAAAGTTCTACTGGTGGCTGATATATCCTGGATATTAACCCCTTATTAGATAGGTATTGGGTTAATATTCTTTCCCATTCTGTGGACTGCCCTTTTGTATCTTAGTCACTGTTTCTTTTGAGGTGAAGAAGCTTTTTAGTTTTCATGTTGTCCCCATATGTTTTTCTTTTCTTCTAGTTGCTTTATTAGTGATGTTTCACCTTTGAAGATGCCTTTAGCTTCAATGTCGTGGAGGGTTTTTCCTATATTTTCTTCAATGTACTTTATGGATTCAAGTCTGATATTGAGATCTTTAATCCATTTTGATCTGATTTTTGTGCATGGTGTTAGACACAGGTCCAAATTCATTTTTTTTACATGTCGCTGCCCAGTTTTTCCATCACCACTTGTTGAAGAGGCTTTCCTTACTCCATTTTGGACTCTTAGCACCTTTATCAAAGATTAAGTGATCATGTGTTTGAGGTTGGGTGTCAGGACACTCAATTCTATTCCATAGGTCCACGGGTTTGTTTTTATTCCAATACCATACTGTTTTAATTATCACTGCCTTGTAGTACAGTTTGAAGTTGGGAAAGGTGATGCCTCCCATCTTCTTTTTTCCTGAGGATTGCTTTAGCTCTCCATGGGGGTTTATTGTTCCATACAAATTTCAGGAGTGTTTGGTCAATTTATTTGAAGAATGTCATGGGTATCCTTATAGGGACTGCATTGAAACTGTACAAAGCTCTAGGGAGTATTACCATTTTGACAATGTTGTTTCTCCCCATCCATGAGCAGGGAATGTGTTTCCATTTCCCCGTGTACTCTTTTATCTCTTGGAGCAGTGTTTTGTAGTTTTCTTTGTACAGGTCCTTTACACACTTGGTTAAGTTGATTCCTAGGTATTTGATTTTCTGTGGCACAATTGTGAATGGAATCGTTTCCTTAATATCCCTTTCTTTTTCATTATTTGTATATAGGAAAGCCACCGACTTTTGGGTGTTGATTTTGTATCCTGCCACTCTACTATATGCGTCTATTGTTTCTAGGAGTTTTTGGTAGAGAGTTTAGGGTTCTCTAGGTATAATATCATGTCATCTCTGGGTAATGATAGCTTGACTTCTTCCTTGCCTATCTGGGTGCCCTTGATGTCCTTTTCTTCTCTGATTGCTATGGCAAGTACTTCCAGTACTATATTGAATAAAAGAGGTGAGAGTGGGCAACCTTGTTTTGTCCCTGATCTCAGGGGAAGGCTTTCAATTTTTCCCCATTGAGAATGATTCTCACTGTGGGCTTTTGGTAAATGGCTGTAACTATCTTGAGGAAGGTTCCTAGGAGTAATTCTTGAGAGCAGAGCCAGGATGTTCTCATGTGCATCTCCAGCTGTCTCCAAAAAATAAAAATATGTCCAGAACTTGATTAAAACTTTTTTTAAAATTGTTTTCTGTATGGAAAATTACCTTCTCTAGGTAGTGCTTTGCTAAGCAAAGGAATTGGGACTGAAAGATAGTATTTAGGTGATATCTTACCTGTCTGATTCTATC
Source organism: Cryptotis parvus (assembly GCA_021461705.1). Lineage (NCBI taxonomy): Eukaryota > Metazoa > Chordata > Mammalia > Eulipotyphla > Soricidae > Cryptotis > Cryptotis parvus. The sequence goes on from JAJIBD010029107.1 coordinate 2,162, forward strand.
TCTGAGTTGTGACCCCAGTTATCTCTGGCACCATAGGACCTGGACAGTACTGCATTTTCAGACCCTTGCATTGAACCATTGGCTGCTTTCTAGCTGAGAATTCCAGGGGTCTTTGGGACCTCCCTGAGCACTGCTTTGGAGTCTTCATGCCCCTCCCTTACCCTCATCCCAACAAGTAAAAGCAAAGTAAAAGGTAGAAAAGAAATTTAAGGCTCGGGTTGTAGTTTAGTTCATATGATGCATATGTGATATGAGACCCTGGGTTCAGTCACTGAACTGCCCCATGCAGATTTATGCAAACAAGTAATTACTGTTATCAAATAAATGATATTTATTAAATAAATGAGTATCATTTGGTGTTAGAAAATTAATTGAATGGGGCTGGAGCAGTGGTACAGCAGGTTGGGTGGTTTCTATGCATTTGGACATGGCTGACCCAGGTTCCATCCCTGGTATGGGGGGGAAATTAGCCCCCATACCTTGTCAGGAGTGTAGAATCAGGAGTAAACCCTGAGCACTGCCGAGTGTGTCCCAAAAAACCAAACGAAAGCAAAATAAAAGTACAAAAACAAATTTTACAAAAATTAATTGGAAAGATATTTTTTGGCTCTTAGTTCTTTTGGTTTAGGTAATGCTACAAAGTATACACACACACAGAATTAGATATCTATCACTTGTCTTCCCTGTTGTTCGATTTGCTCGAGTGGGTACCAGTAACGTCTCAATTTGTTGGGAATGAGGTCCATTATTGTTACTGTTTTTGGCATATCGAATACACCACGGGTAGTTTGTCAGGATCCGCCCTGACTCTGGGTTCATCCCAGGGGGCCCTGTCTTTTTCTGTGTCAGACCATCCAGGGCCCACAGGGCAGAGCCCTGGGTGTAGATAAGCCTGTTTCCTGTCTGCCACCTGCCCATGCAGCTGGGCACTGCAGCGACATCTGCAACACCTTGTGGGGCAGGCAGCATAATTAGATATGTACATTATAGTTTTTTGTTTTGTTTTTTGGGTCACATCTTGCTGTACTCACGCTCCTGACTCTGTGTTCAGGAATCACTCCTGGTGGGACTTGAGGGACCATATGCAGTACTGGAGATGAAAGCGCTGGTCAGCTGCATGCCAGGCAAGTGCCTTGCCCACTGCTATATCTCTCCTGCCCTTGTAGTTTCTTTCTCTCTTTTTTTTTTTTTTGGGTCACACCCAGCGATGCTCAGGGGTTACTCCTGGCTCTTTACTCAGGAATTACTCCTGGTGGTGCTCAGGGGACAATATTGGATGCCAGGGATCGAACCCGGGTCGGCCGCATATGGAGGCAAGCGCCCTATCCACAGGACTATCGCTCCGGCCCCCTGCCCCTGTAGTTTATATATTGAAATGTGGTTTCCAGTTACCCCCTCCCCACCAACTCACCATGATTGTTACATTGAATTAGTAAAGATACTACTTATTTTGGGGGCTGGAATGATAGTACAGCAGGCAGGGCACTTGATATATTTACAGCCTACCTGGATTTGATCCCCAGCACAGCATGTAGTCCCCTGAGCTCTGTCAGGGTTGATGGCTGAGTACAGAGACAGGAGTAAACCAAAAAACCAAAACCAAACAAAACTTACTTGTAGGTCATACCCAGTAGTCCTTGAGACTTACCTGACTCTGTTCAGGATTTCTGTAGGGCATGAGGGGATAATTTGTAGTTCTGGGATTGAACTACAGTTGGCCCTGGGCAACACAAGCACCTTGCCCCTTGTACTACCTCTTGGAACCAAAGTATAGCTTTTTTATCATTCATTCATTCATTTACATTTTGGGTCACACCTGGTGATGCTCAGGGGTTATTCCTGACTCATTTGCTCAGGAATTCCTCTTGGCAGTGCTCAGGCGACCATATGAGATGCCGGGATCGAACCTGGGTTAGCCCGCATGCAAGGCAAACATCCTAGCTGCTGTGCTGTTTCCGGCCCCCAAAGTATAGCTTTTCTTTCTTGCTAATATATCAGTGCAGATCCTACCTTCTGTCAGGAGTTTCTGCTCTTTCAGTTGAGAGTGCTTAAATGCAGTTAACTTTTTCTGTGAATGGAAGCACTGGTGTGAATAGCTTTATTGTTCTCTGTAATATTTTTCCCTTTCTGATTCTTTTTTTTGTGGGGAGTGGGGGTGGAATGTGCTTGTGGGGTAGGATGGGGATGGGAATTGAACACAGGCCCTTCAGCACATGTAAGATATTGCAGCTACCCTCTAGAGATCTTCATGTTTACTCTCATGATGGTTAGGTGAATGTATAATTTTATCTAGGAAAGCAAAATAATGTCCAGGATATTATATTTAGAGTAAAGTGATTTTTTCTGATTAACATTGCTTTTTGTGTACAGTGGTCTCCCAGTCAATACTCTGGCACCCGGGGGACTACTCCTGGCAGTCCTCTCCCAACTGGAGTAAAAGGTTCAATTTTGGAGCCTGAGAATTTGATGCTGCTTAGGGTCTTTGGTGCTCTGTTTTGATAGTGTTTGGGATCTCTAGGATTATACCTGGAGATGCTAGTGACACAGATCAGGGGGCATATAGGGCATACAGGATTGAACTGGGATTGTGCACAAGCCCTATTGCTTAATTCTTAGTTTGCTTGTTTTTGTGTCAACTGTTTCACAGATTCTAATTTAGCGTATGTTTTTAACTAGTTCTATGTCTTAGGCTCATTTTGCAGTCACTCTTTTTATTTTATTCTTAAAATAGGATAGTTTTAAAGTAGAGTGACTCATTTTTTCTTAATTATGTAGATTCAATAATATTATTGTTTCTGTTTTGAGGGCCACACCTGCCGATGTTCAGTGCTGTCTGTTGGCTCTGCACTCAGGGTTCACTCCTTGCTGGCTTGAGTTACCATATAGAGTGCTGGAGGTGGAAACCAGGTGGTTGCAAGCAGCGCAAGTGCTCTACCCACTGTACTATTTCTCTACCCCCTTTACTTTTTCTGGGGAGTGTCTTGAAGCAGGGGGTGTTTCATACCCATAGGTGCCTTTGTTGTAAAGCTGGGGAGTTGCACACACTTGTTAGCATTACTCACACCGCCTTTTTTTTTTTTGCTTTTTTTTTTTTTTTTTTTTTGGGTCACACCCGTCGATGCTCAGGGGTTACTCCTGGCTCTGCACTCAGGAATTACTCCTGGCGGTGCTCGGGGGGACCATATGGGATGCCGGGGATCGAACCCGGGCCGGCCTGGGCCGGCCGGCGTGCAAGGCAAACGCCCTACCCGCTGGGCTATCGCTCCGGCCCCACTCACACGCTTTTTGTTGGGCACTTGTTTTAAGTTGTATTTGGTTCTGGTGTTCATAATGACTTGGTTGCTCTGCACTAGAATCTGTACACTTGGTTGTCTTAAGGATCACAAATGGCAGTGCTACTGGGATAGCACTCTATATGTGAGGTATTGCTAGAAATCAAACTCATGACTTCATGTAATGCCTGCTAGGCAGACACTGCAACTGACCTATCTCTTTGCCCCCTATTAATTACAGTATCATTGTTTATGGTTAAGAGTAAATCACACAAAATGAGGGGGAAACTAGCCTTTTTGTTACCCTTGTATTATTGTTGATTATTAGAATTATATTTTTTGGAATTCATTCTTTCATTAATTTCTTCACTGTATTGTAAGTTCTGAAAGCAGAAACTTTCCCTATTTTGTGTATTATTTACTAAATTATTACCTGACCGATTGCCTTAATCTGGTAGGTATCACCTGTTACTTGTCTTCCCGTCGTTTGATTTGCTGAGCAGGCACCAGTAGCATCTACATATGTTCTGTTGCAAGCTAGTGTAGCCCAAGGGCATCTGCTTGTTCCAGGAACACGAAGAACCTCAAACCATTCCTTCAGGTCATGGGAAATGAGGTCTATAATTGTTACTGGTTTTTGGCATATCAAATACAACACAGGTAGCTTGCCAGGTTCTGCTGTGTGGGTGGTACACTCTCAATAGTAGGCTCTCATCTTGTGCATTTACTGATGAACCTCAATGGGGAGAGATTGGCTTTTCTCTTGGGTGGAACTCTGAGGAGCTGTGGAGTCTGAATGTTGAGAATGACTGCACTCATGGTGTGGGGGTTCCTCTGGCTTCTTGCTAGGCCCTACTGGGGATGAGGGCTAGAGGGCCAGGGCTAGAACTGCCTAGAACTGTATACAGTGTATAAATGTGAAAGATCCTGGGAAGGACCTGGTCCTACTTCCATTATTGTCTAAGGCTGTGGCATGGCCTCAGAGTGGCAGCGCAACAGCACAGCTGTGGGTCTGGAGTGTCTTCGGTGTTGCTGGCTGTGGTGGCTGGGAGCTCGCAGCCATGCCTGCCAACATGGAGGTGGAGGGAATGGGAGGAGGACCCCAGATCCCTCCCCCAAGTCCAGCTAGCATTTCCCCTTGCACGTGTAAGCAAACAACTCTAGGAGCTATTTTGGACTTGGCCAGGGGCTGGCTGAGCCATTTACCACCCTTTGGAACTCCACGGGCTGCTCCACATGGAACTGAGTGGAGCAGCTGTGGGTCGGGAGTGTCTCTCTTCGGTGTTGCTTGTAGGTGGTCAGTGAATATTTGAATGAATGAATGAATGAACAAATGTTAATGGCATGGGTGGCGGCAATAGTGTTGTGAAAAGATGCTTATTCTTTGTTGTTACTCCTACTGTATTAGTTCACAGGACACAGTACTTATTATTTAGGTCTCCCTGGACCTATTCCTGGTGGTACTAAACCAACTGGAACAGGTCCAGTGCTTGAGGCATGATGATGAGTGTGGATCTGGCCCTGTGCTGCTAGAGGCTTTCAGGGACCCCAGTGATTCTTGGGAAGCCGATAGTGCCAAGAGTTGAACCTACACGCCTTACAGGTGCCTTCATCCCTAGCTCAAGGATATAATGAATTGTAAGAAGTTGGTGGGAAAATTAATTTGGAATATTTATAAATTACTAAGCTCAAAGCCTTTCATGTTAATAATTATTTGTTGTGTGTCAGTTTCATAGAGAACTAAACTTTTTTCTTTATAATACTTTCAAATTTTTATTATGTAGCTAGTCACATAAGTGCATATTAGGCTTAATATTAATAAAGTCTAATTTTTCTTATAGTTTTACATGTGGTACTCAAAAGATGAGGCTGAGAACACGGAAAGCTTCTCAGCAGTCCAATCAAGTCCAAACGCAACGCACTGCCAGAGCAAAGAGGAAATATTCTGAGGCTGATGATAGCCTTCCTTCAGGGAGGAAAAAACCACCCAAGAATGAAACTGGCTTGTTGTCTTCAATTAAAAAATTCATTAAAGGAAGCACACCCAAGGTAATGGTTTTGCATTTATTTGTATCATTTAAAGTGAATTTTCAGGACATAAAGATGAGAAATGTAATATTGCTAGCACATACTTTAAGGGTCAATTTTCTTGCATATGGCCAACCCAGCATCCCATGTGGTCCCATGAATTTTAAATGATTCACCTAAAGTACTTCTGGGTGTAGTACAAAAACAAAACAAAAAAGTAATAATATACAAAATATCTAGTGATTATTCAAGAATACACTGTTTTCTTAAAACATGATTCACTTAAAGACTTTTTAGCATTTTATTGGAAATAAAAACCATTTCCCTGTTCATTTTTTTCTTTTTGGGTCACCCAGCAATGCTCAGGGGTTTCTCCTGGCTCTGCACTTAGGAATCACTCCTGTGGTGCTCGGGGGGACCATATGGGATGCCGGGGAATCAAACCCCTGGCTGGCATGGGCCGCCCGCATGCAAGGCAAATGCCCTACCCGCTGGGCTCTCGCTCCCCCATTCGTTTCTTTACTATGTCTCTCTTGCTTCTTTTTTCTTCATTCGAAAGAAAAATTAGTTTCTTGTTACTAATGCATTCTTTAACTAGGGGCATGTTTTTTTTTTTTTTTTTTCCAATCTGGCCGAGGTATGCTGAACCAGAGACTCTCAGACATGGGGCAGAGCTGCTACTTGCTCTCCCTGTGCCCAGCTGCTCGTGAGGCGCCGGGAGGCATGGTGGTTTCTAGCCCTGGCCTGCCATCCCAGCGGAGCCCTCACAACAAGCCAGACCACCCTCCCCTACTCCATGGGGCCTGCCATTTTCCACATCTGGACTTCCCTCTCATCACAACTCCACCCAGCAGACCAGACTATCACAGCCTGGCTTGCGCGGCCACTAGCGGCTGCACGGTTCATCAATAAATGCTTTATTTAGAGGTGATTACAACAGTATGCCACCCGCATGGCAAGCTTGGCAAGCTGTGGCGTGTAGTATTTGATATGCCAAATACCAGTAACATTTATATTAGGTCATTCCCGTGACCTAATATAATGGTTTGAGGCTCTTTATGTTCCTGGAGCAAGCGGATGCCTTTGGGTTCTACTAGCATGAGACAGGACATATGGAGATATTACTGGAGCCGCTCTAGCAAATAGATGATTAACGGGAAGATAGTGATAGTGATAGTTTCTCATTCTGAATTCCAACATTTGTAAATTGAGTGTATTTATTAAAATGAAAAAGTTTATAAAGAAGCGCTGGCCAGCAGCGATATGTTTCAGATCATACTCTGAATTAAGTTGAGTTACTTTGGGCCAGAGTGTTAATAGAGCGGGTGTTGCTTTTGCCTTATATGTGTCTGACTTGGGTTTGATCCTTGGCATCCCATGTGATCCCCCAAACACTGCCAGGATTAATTCATGAGCGCAGAGCCAGGAGTAACTCTTGAGCATCATGTGACCCGAAAAGACCCCTTCTCCCCAAAAAAAAGTGTTGAGTTACCTTAGGGGAAGTCTCAGGAAAACAATAATGTAAGCCTGATAGCCATTTGCTCATTTTATTTCAGAGTTGTTTTAATATTAGATGACTGATGTACAGTAGTAGTTTGAGAATTTTTAATGCATTTGATAAAAGGATGGTGTTATCATTTATTGTAAGTCTTTTCATTGATTACTACTCATGTACTTTCTTGGGATTGATTAGTCTATAAATTTTATTCTTTTCATTTTGGGTCACACCCGACAGTGCTCAGGGGTTACTCCTGGCTCTGCACTTAGAACTTACTCCTGGTGGGGCTCAGGGGACCATAAGGGATGCGGGGGATAGAACCTGGGTTGGCGCGCATACAAGGCAAGCGTCCTACCCACTGTGCTATTGCTCTGGCCCCTTCTATAAATTTATTATAGTATCAGGATATAATTTGGATGAGTAGTAGAAAAGTTAATTAATTATTGGTGACTTAGTCCTAGTCATGGATTTTGTTATAATAAAACTATCAGACCAGGGGCCGGGCGATAGCCCAGCGGGTAGGGGCGTTTGCCTTGCCTTGGCCGCCCATGCTGGCCAAGGTTCGATCCCGGCATCCCATATGGTCCCCGAGCACCGCCAGGAGTCATTCCTGAGTGCAGAACCAGGGAGAAACCCCTGAGCATTGCTGGGTGTGACCCAAAAAGCAAAAAAAAAAAAGATCATGGTGATTCTGTTGGTAATTTGCAAAATCTTTTTTTTTTTTTTTTGGCTTGTTTGGGTCACACCGGCAATGCTCCAGGGTTTCCTCCTGGCCCCTGCACTCAGGAATTACCTCTGCCGGTCATCGGGTACCATATGGGATGCAGGGATCGACCCGGCCCATGGCGGGCCGCCAGGGCAAACACCCTACCCGCTAGGCTATCGCCCGCCCCAATTTGCAAAATCTTGACAAATGGTATAAATTTTTTTTTTGTGGGGCGGGTCGGCCACACCCGCTACTCATGGCTCTGCACTCAGGAATTATTCCTGGCAGTACTTGGGGTTCCATATGGGAAGCTGGGGATCGAACGTGGGTTGGCCAAGTCCAAGGCAAGCGCCCTACCCTGTCATACTATTGCTTTAGTGCTGACAAGTGGTGTAATTTCTTAGATTTTTATCCTGTTGTGAAATTTGGAGGCTCAACAAAGATCTTTTGTTCATCTATATTTTACTAGAATGAAAATTCTTATTTTATTAGCTTTTGGGGGCCATAGCCAGCAGTGCTCAGGGGTTACTCCTGGCTCTGTACTCAGGAATTATTCCTAACCGGGATCAAGGCTGGGTTGGCTGCATGCAAGGAAAATGCCCTACTCACTGTATCTTGCTCCAAGTTTTACCATGATTTTATAACATTGTGCACTATTTGGAAAATAATGATTTTCTAAATTCTGCATATTTTCCATTAATCCACATTGACATATTTCTTTGATGTTAAAAAAATAACATGTTTGAACATTCTTGTTGATCTCAAACAGTCATAAGTATAGGGAAGCTCAGGGTGTCGTGAGGTCAACCTTGTGGTGGATTCAGGTTTCAAAATATTCCAATTATTGCCTGAAAGCTCACATTTTAATGCTGGCAACAAATGATTGTTTCATGAAAAGATAGGTTTGACTTTTATTGTTTTACAGAAAAAGGCATACTTCAAAGTTAAAAAAATTGCTTTCCACATCTGGATAGATAGTTCAGAAAGCTGGAGTGGTCAGCCTGGATTTGATCCCGGCATCCCATAAGGTCCTGGTGTGGCCCAGGACACCAAATTCAATTCATCGTGTCCTCTGGCTTCCCTAACACTGCCAGGTATTGCCTTGGTGACCTCCAGGACTGCTCTGGAGGTCCACTACCCAATAAACCAAAAATAGGCTTCTATTGGGAAAAGACTGCACTGCTATAATTTACAGCTCAGTCATCTCATGCAGTGACAATATAACTGTATAAATGGTTTTATAGCAGAAGTGCTTTATGCATACTTTTCATCTAGTTACAGAATATTAACATCTAGTTACAGAATATTAATCACTTGTTCACTTGTCTTTCTGTTGTTCATCGATTTGCTTAAGCAGGTGCCAGTAACATTTGTTGGGAATGAAGTCCATTATTGTTACTGGTTTTTTTTTTTTTTAAGTTTTTAACTTTTGTCTCATTCCTTTTCTGTATTGTTACTGTTTTTGGCATATCAAATACACCACGGCTGGCTTGCCAGTCTCTGCCATGGCTCAGGATAGGTCTTCAGGTCCATTGAGTACTGTTTAGAGGTTACCACAGGAGAAATTGCTCCCTTGTTGTGCACGTAGACCTCTGCAGTGAGTAGAGGATGAGACCTTTATCTCTCTGGTCTTCCATCTCGCTGGGGTCTCTCTTTATGTATCCACCAGTAAATGCCAGTAACTACAATTTCACCTACCGTGCAGCTCTTCCCGTGTGTCAGTGTCTCTGGATCACAGCTGACAGCCCTGGAGCAGTTAGGTAGGCAGGTTCACCAGGCCTCCTGGATACCAAGTTTAAGATTTGAGATTTAATTTACAGCTTTATGAAAATGTAATACAGAGCTATATTGTTAAATAGAATAGTTTTTCCTTTCCCTTCTTTTTTTTTTTTCAAATTTTATTACACACTTTTAAACATACAATTGCAAGATGCTCATGTAGAGTTATGGTTCTACAGTGTTCCAACACCCATCCCTCCACCCGAACCCATCTCCCATCACCAATGTCCCCACCTCCCACACCACAACTACTTGGCGGGTTTTGTATATCTTTTTTTCTCCTCTCAGTCTCTCCCTCCCCCCAACTTTCCTACACATCATAGGATGCAGTACATTAAAGGACATAACTGTTTCCACTAGTTTGATGGACCCCGCGGCCACGCGACTTAGGGGCCTCATGGTCAGCATCTGGACAGCGAAGGTGGTGGCTAGTGTGGTGGGCGAGTCTCATCCGGCTGCTTCCTGAACCCCAGAGGTGATGGGCCCACTCCCCAAAACCCATCCGTCCTCCTGGGAGCCCCATGGTCAGCTGGGCCTGGGGCTAGCTGAGTTCCAGCTTCCCCAGCCACGCGTGAGGCTCTTCATGCTATGACTGGTCGCCCCAGGGCAGCTCCTGGGCGGGGCCACCAGGCTCGGCCAAAATGGAAGGGGGAAGGGCCGGCCTGGCCCCATCTCATGAATTCTCTGTGATTCCTACTTCCTGGAAGCTGCCTACCTGGGCTCGGAACTTCGTTTTGCTCGGTTAATGTGGTCTCGAGGTAGCATCCCTCCCGGGTGGGTTGATTATCTTGCAGCGTCCGGACAGCGAAGGTGGCGGCTAGTGTGGTGGGCGAGTCTCATCTGGCTGCTTCCGGGGCCCCCAGAGGTGATGGGCCCACTCCCAAAATCCATCTGTCCTCCTGGGAGCCCCATGGTCAGCTGGGCCTGGGGCGAGCTGAGTTCCAGCTTCACCAGCCGCGTGTGAGGCTCTTCATGCTATCTCCTTTCCTTTCTGACAAGAGTGTTCTTCATTATTTTCACTGCAATAGTTTTGTATCAGGGCTTTAATTTATGGTAAAGTTGCTGTAGTTATATCCACCTTTGCTTTTTTGCTCAGTCAGTATAGATAAATATCTATACTGACAGAAGATTATTCTAGGATAAACTAATATGTGAGTGTATTTACTCACCACTTCGTTTGTTACCATGAATTCATAGTAAAGCAGTTACTGATGATTAGTTGATGCCACTGACAAGCAAGTACCAATTTTATAAAGTCTTTCAGAAACACTGTTCTCAGATAAGAGTGCAGCTTAATCATAGAGTTGTACTCTGTGTAAGAGTGCCGCATAATTCTAGTTTTGTTAACATAAGAAATATTAAGGTAGTTTTTTTATGTAAAGGGAAATAACTGTCATTTTCATTTATAATTTGCAATTTTTTCTTTTAGGGGTGGGGTGGGTAGAGTTGTTTTTGTGAGACAGAGAATTCTGTTACCTTCTTTTTTCATTGGTGCAGCAATGTATTGGAAACAGAAGTTGCTCCAGCCGCAGGTTCTATTATTTCTATATCATAGTTTGATAATGTGATAGGCCAACTCATTTTAGTGAGATTCTGGGGGCTGGAGAGATAGGACAGCGGGCAGAGCACTTGTCTTGTATGTTGCAGGCTCAGCACCTCATTTGGTCTCAGAGCACTGCCAAGAGTGCTTCCCTTAGTGCAGAGCCAGAATTAAGTTGAAGAAAGCTGTGTGTCACCCTCAAACAGCAAACAAACAAAAAACAACCAGTGAAATTTTATGTCTTATCATGAATGCTCAAGGAAGTTATTGTTTCTCTTATGGATTATTGCGAAAATTCAGAACACATGTATAACTTAGTATTTTGTTCAGAATCCTGGTAAAAGGTCTTTTTTTTTTTCTTTTTTGGGTTACACCCAGCGATGCTCAGGGTTTACTCCTGGCTCTACACTCAGGAATTATTCCTGGCAGTGCTCGGGGACATATAGGATACCGGGGATCAAACTCGGGTTGGCTGCATGCAAGGCAAGCACCCTGCCCATTGTGCTATCGCTCCAGCCCCTGTTTTGTTTAACTTTTTAGGCCACACCTGGCTGTGCTCAGGGTTTTTGCCTGCTCTGCACTCAGGGATCACTCCTAGTAGTGCTCAGTGGACTATATGGGATGCTGGTGATTGAGCCTGGATCGGCCAGGTGCAAGACAAGCGCCTAACACAGGGTACTGTCACTCTGGTCTTGGTGAAAGTATCTTTATTTTAAAGCGACAATAATTGTATTTGTGTATTACTGCATTTATATTCTCAGAACACTCAACTTTTTCTGTGTAGTTTTCCTTGATTTTGAAAAGTTGGAAGTATACATACCACATTTCATCATTTAATAAAGTATAACCTATAAGGCAGATTACTGTTTAATGCATGGTTCTTTTCCTTTTATTTTTAAGGAAGAGAGAAAATCCTCGAAGCGGAGTAGGAATTGAACGTGACATAGATAATAATTTGATCACATCATTACCAAGAACAGGAGAAAAGCCTAACAAACAGATATCTCGAGTAAGGCGGAAAAGTCAAGTAAATGGAGGTTTGTTAATATTTAGATACTGTTTCATTAGATGTAAGAATACAATTTTTGTTTTTAAATTCTACTTTGAACAATTTCTGCCTTGGTTTTGTTTTCTATTAAATATGAGTAACAGGGAATGAAATTAAAATTTGCCTCTTAATGCATATCTACTTTGATGCCTTTAATTGACAGAGGCAGAGCTAGTACTATCTAGGATAAAATGTTCAAATAATTTTATTTTTGCCTTTCATAAACTCATTTTTTAAAGCAGTAATTATCATGACTTAATTTATGAGCAAAGAATTTATTTCTGTGTCATGGCACTTCAGAGCTTATAGGGTCTTGGATTATTAAGGCAGTGTTTTCAACTAGGAGAGGTTTTTGTCCCATAGGGGTACAATTTGTCTGGAATGTTGTATTTAAGAGGGAGAGTTCAGAGGTGTGCTGCTCAATATTCTACAATATCACAGATCATTCAATAATAAGTAATGCATCCCACATGCTCATAGTACTGCTATAAATACAATTCTGTTCAATAATTTACTATATTGTTCCTTAAAGAGAAGTTCTTTTAAGTTAAAAGGAGAAAAACTAGGATAAATGAAGAAAGCTGTAATGAGAATACTGGAGTGCTTCCTTTAAGTTATCCTAAGCACAATAGCCGTCATTATCATCCTTCAAGGTAGTGATATGCTCTATTGTTAGAATGTACCACTAGGGAGGAAAGGGGTAAAGAAACAAGTATAAAGAGCAAAGGAGGAAACAGTGTGGTTACTGCCAAAGTAGAGACTTAAAGGGTCAAAAGGATAAGTAATGAGAACATTTGTTTGAAATAAATTTTTTTTGTAAAGACACAGGAAAAAAATGTTTCATAAGAAACATTGCTGATAGGAGGAGGTCTTGGAATCCAACTACTTATTCTGTCAAGTTTTTAGAAATAATTTTGTCATTATTATTTATATAGTTTTGTGCTTCAGTTACACTGTTACCTGTTTATTAAGAAATAGGCTTGATGAGCCAGAGGTGGTAACTGGATAGGGCATTTGTCTTGCTTGCGGAGGACTGGGTTCAGTCTCTGTCAACGCATATGGTCCTTAGAACACCACCAGTAGTGTTTTTGTGAGTGCAGAGCCAGGAGTAAGCCTTGGCCACAACCATTTAGGCGCAGAATAACAAATTCTAAATAAGGGGCTTGAGAGGCACTTGTTTTGCCTGTGACTGACCTGGGTTTGATCCCTGAGTGCAAAGTCAGGTTTAGGCCCTGAGCACTGTTGATAAGGCCTCAAAAAAAAAAAAAAATTAAAAAGAGCGAGGAAAAAGAGAGGCTTGAAGGTTAAGTTTTATAAATTAATCTACATTTCAGTGTTAGAAGTTAATGTAATTGTTATAATTAATCCATCTACATTTCAGAAAGGTATATAAAATTCTGTATTAATTTAAGCCATTACTTATATAAATTTCTCAGGTATCATATCTCTAGTCCTGATAATAGTGCCCTTTATTGGTTTTTTTTTTTTTTTTTTTTTTTTTTTGCTTTTTGGGTCACACCCGGCGATGCTCAGGGGTTACTCCTGGTTCTGCACTCAGGAATTACTCCTGGCGGTGCTTCGGGGGGACCATATGGGGTGCCGGGATTGAACCCGGGCCAGCATGGGCCGGCGGCGCAGCAAGGCAAACGCCCTACCCCGCTGGGCTATCGCTCGCCCCCTTTATTGTTTGTTTGGTTTGGGGTCATATCCAACTATACTGGGTCTAACTCCTACTGGGCGATCAAACCCTAGTTGGCTACATCAATGGCAATTGACTTTCCAATTGTACATTTTTCTGGCCCCAATAGTGTCCTTTTTAAGCGAATAGGGCACTGTAAAAACAAGATACCCTAGGGACAGAGATAATGCGTAAGAGCATATTAGAAGATAACTATGAAATCCTTTACAGAAGAATTGCAAAAACTGAATCACCGTATATAAACTCACTAAGTTTTATCATTTATCAAAGCATGAATGTTTATATAATACCTGTTGTGAAGATAGTTTTATTTTTTAAATGATTCACTTAAGGATTTTTGTTGTTGGGGGCATGAGGGAGTTAACAGTGATGGAATCCAAGGCCTAGCACATAAGCCTTAGACTCTTATCACTTGAGTCAAATCCTCAACACTAGGATGTGTGTGTATAGGGGGGTGGGGTTGTTGGGGCCATTGTTGACAGTGTTCAGGGGCTACTCCTGGTTCTGCACTTAGGGATCACTCCTGACAGAAGGTCCCATGGGGTGCTGGGGATTGAACCCAGGTCAGGTGCGTGCAAGGTAAACACCCCACATGCTATACTATTGTTCTAGCCCTAATAGTTTTTTAAATATGTTTTCCTAGCATTGTTAATCAGTTTTTATTGAATATTTTAAAGTGAAAATTTTTAAATGAATGGTTTAGAACATATTAAGCTATTTTCCTTGATTATAACATTTTTCTTCTGTTTTCTTTCTTAGAAGCTGGTAGCTATGAAATGACAAATCAACATGTAAAACAAAATGGAAAATTAGAAGATAACCCTTCTTCTGGCAGTCCTCCAAGGACTACGTTGTTGGGGACCATATTTTCTCCGCGTCTTTAACTTTTTTTTCACCAGCAAATAAAAATGGTAGGTATAAAACATTAATCTTAATTTGGGTTAAAAAAATAGAATTTCTAGATTTTTAAAAAGCTCAGTATGAACTAGAGTGATAGTAACAGCAGATAAGATGTTTGCTTTGTACATGGCTGACCTGGGTTTGATCCCTCACACCCCTTATGGTTCCCGAGCCTGGCCATTAGGAGTAAGCTGTGAGCACTGCTCGGATTATCCCAAAAGCAAAAATAAAAACAACCAGTATGATTTTACTGTCATTTTGTCAGTGTCATGTTTATTTTCAGTCCCATTAAAATATACAGGTCTGAGATTGGAGACAATAGTTCAGTGAATTGACAACATGATTTGCATTTGGGAGGCCCATATTCGATTCTGGCACCGTAGGATTCCCTGAACACCACAGGAAGAAATCCCTAAGAGTAGCTCTGCTTCCCAATTCCCAAAATAAAGTGCTCCAAAATTTATTTTAGTGACTGTAATGATAGAGGTTATGGTTAATTCTATTGAAGTAATAGTTTCCACTTTCTGAAAGTGCTTTCACTGTTAGCTTGGTGATTCACTTTGGGCTGTAGGAAAAGTTTTGTGTACTTATTTATTTTTTGATCCACCCCATTGTGTGCTCAGGACTTTCTGCTGAGTGCATGTAGGGTTCCTTTATGCAAGGTTTTGGTGAGCATATGTAATGCTGGGTCTCAAACCCAGGTCAGCTGAATGCAAGATGGCCAGTATCTTATCTGTTGAAAGAAAAATAACTTTCCTGTCTGACCCAGGAAAGTTATTTTTTCTGTATTATGATCTTCTGTAGACCTTAATGTATGAACAGGGGAGAGTCCAGAAATTCCTGCTAATACTAAGGGGCTATTCAGCTCTATTCTCAAATCTGGACCTCTATAGCTTTGTCTAAGAATTTGTTTAATCCCCTCAATAAATGGGGTGGTGTGGAGGGATAGTAGTAGATAAGGTGCTTGCTTTGCACCTTATAGGTAGAGTTAGGCAGCCAACCCTGATTCTATCCTGGGCATTGCATTGCATATAGTCTCCTTAGCACCACCAAGAGTAATTTCCGAGTACAGAACCAGTGGTGAGCCCTGAGCAATGGCAGGGTATATCTCCAACAAAGGAGAAGCACTGGATTTGAGGCATACTTAGGAAGGGATATGATTGAAAAGTTATCAGACTGTAGAGCTAATAGGTAAGATATTTGGACTTTATCCTAATAAGTGGAAGATGGTTAAAAGTTTTTTTTTTTTTTTTTTTGGGGGTCACATCAGGTGATGCTGGGCATTACTCCTGTCTCTGCACTCAGGAATTACTCTGGGCGGTGCTCGGGGAACCATATGGGATGCAGAGATTGAACCCCGGTTGGCCATGTGCAAGGCAAACAATTGCCCTACATGCTGTACTATCGCTCCGGGCCAGTTAAAAGATTTTTTTTTCTTCTTCGTTTTTGGTCACACCCTGTGATGCTCAGGGTTACTCCTGGCTCTTCTCTCAGGAATTACTCTTGGCCATGCTCAGGGGACCTTATTGGATGCCGGGATCGAACCCAGATCGGCTGCGTGTAAGGCAAACACCTTACCCGCTGTGCTATTGCTCCAGCTCCCCAGTTAAAAGTTTTTAAATTGGCAAATAATATGATCAAATGTATGTTTTTACAGGTGTCTATTTAGTGTTTTTACTAGATTTAAGGAGGCTGGCTATAAGGAGGTCGATTAGTAGAATAGTCTATACGAAGTAGACTATAAGTCAGACTGTGGGAAGTCCGAGACTTCCTGACACCTTAATTGTAGTGTTAAGATATGGAAAAGAGGGGTTAGAGAGATAGTACAGCAGGTAGGGCACTAGCCTTGCACACGGCCAACCCAGTTTGGATTTCTGGTATCCAGTATGAACTCCTGAGCCCACGGGACTGATCCCTGAGCTCAGAGCCAGGAGTAAAATAGCTGGGTGTAACACAAACCAAAAAAATGGTAAGGTGAAACAGGAATTAGCAAATATAGATTACTGTTATGAACAGCCAGTTGTATAAGCATGAAAGAAATTAGAGTGGTCAAAGTCTTAATGACTGCTCATACTTGGTAGTACTCAGGGCTTACTCCTAATTCTTCACTCAGGGATCACTCCTGGGAGGCTTGGGGGGAACCATATGGTATGCCAGGGATCAAACCCAGTTCTGTATGTAATGCAAGAATGCAAGTGTCCTACTCATTGTACTGTCTTTTTGGGTCCTGGGATAGTTTGTGTTTGTGATATAAATCTAGTTTTTTGAGTCCCCTCCTCTTCTTCCCCTTTATTGTGATGATTGGGGAGTAACTATTGCTTACAAGTGCTTGTACACGTACTTACTGATTGCAGTGTTTGGTTGGTGGGGGTTGAAGACTTGGTTTTGTGCTTATATGCTTAGTTAAGATGCTTGCTAGGAGTCACATTTTTAAGTGCAGGGTTTGCACGTGGTTGTGGTATGAAGTGTCAGATAAGGTAGGGCTAAAGGAAAGTATTTAGCATAAATTTAGCTTAATAATGACTGATGAAGAAATTTCAAAAGTCTACTGGGAGGAATGGGATTAAGAGAACTACAAGGATTAGAATTAAAATTTAAAAGAGCTTTTTTTGTTCTTTTTTTTTTGCTATGGGGAAATAGTTTATTTCCCCATAAAGATTATTGCAAAAATAGATGCTTTGGAGGAAAAATAGATGTTACCATTTTTACAAGTCCAGATGACAAAGTAAAAATGGTAAAGATTAAGCAAGTTGAGTCTGGGGGCTGGAGTGATAGTATAGTGGGTAGGGTACTTGCCTACACTTAACTGACCTAGGTTCAGTCCCCTGTACCACGTAAGATCCCTGAGTGTAGATCTAGAAGCAAGCCCTAAGTACTGCAAGACAAATACTGGGGCTGGAGAGATTAGTACAGGGAGTAAGGTACTTGTCTTACATCTCCAGCGAAGTATATTGTCCCCTCTTGAAGTTACTCCTAAGCACAGAACCAGTAGTAGCCCCTGAGGACCTTTAAGGGTAGTGCCAGCACCAAAGCAAAAAACTTACTCTGACACCCAGTATTGAGTGATAGGCGATAGGAATTTATTTGGTTTATGACCATTGTATAATTGTATTGTTTTCTTCAGAAGCCTGGTTCTAGTGCTTGAGAAACGAAGTTAAATTGATTGCAGAAGGATTTTTGTGATGGATGACAATTGATATCAAGGGATCAAGGACATTGAGCCTACTGGCTTGAAACTGGTGTAAGTCAGTATTTCTCCACCAGGGGCTATTTGGCCGCACTATGGGCCCTAGGGCTATTACTCCAAGGCAGCAACGATATTAGATTTATTGAAAATTGTGTAATCCAGGGATCAAACATGAGATTTAGGGATTAGGAAATCAAGCAGTAGGAGGGGGTGGAGGGGTGCGCAGGAAAGAAATGTGCAGAATGGAGCCAAGATTGGAAGAGGGTTAAAAAAGGTTGAGAAGCACTGGTTTAAGTAGTACACTAGGAATTCTTTTGTAATTTTGGGCTGTACCCAGAAGTGTTTGGAGTTGCTCCTGGTAGTCCCAGGGAATCTCACCTAGGTGTTCTGCACGCAGAGTATGCACATTGAACTCTTTGAGCTATCTCCTGGTTCAAGTTTACGAATTAACTATCTGAGGAGTGATTGGGGAAGAAATCGCCTAGGTTTGAACATGGTGAGGGACTGGTTATAGAGCTAGGATAAAGCATCTGCTTTGCATGCAGCTGACTTCTGTTTGGACCTCAGCATCATATATGGTCTCCTGAGCACACAGCTAGATGTAGCCCCTGCACACCATTAGGTAAAGGTGAACAGTTTTATAATGTTAATGTCCAGATTATAGACATGATAACTGCTAAAGTGCAGTGTGTTTGAAGATGCTACTTAGGAAGGCTTTTTTGAAGGTTAATATTCACTGAATAAGTGAGTCAGTCACATCTGTAACACTAGCTATTTCATAGAATAGTAAGTAGTAGTAGATATTGGAGTCCTTTGTGATTGACAGGATTCTGGCAGTAAAGGTTAGTTGACAGCAGTGGATATAAGCAAAGAATTATATAGCCAGGTGAGATCAATTAAAGGAACAGGGATTCTGGTTTTTTTTTTTTTTTTATTTAGTTTTGGACCATTCTAGCAATGCTCAGGGGGTACTCCTGACTCTGTAGTCAGAAATTACTACTGATGGTACTCAGGTGACCATATGGGATGCCAGGAATTTGAACCCAGTAGACTGCATTGAGTGAGTAAGGCAAGCACCTTGCTCACTATACTACTATCTCTCGAGCCCCAAAGGAGCAGAAAGTGGTGTGCATTAGTGTAAAACCAATAGTCAAAGCAATGGAGATAAAGTCTGATTCAGTACAAAGTATGGGAGAGTTTTGAGGAAAGGGTTTCAGGAAGAGTGTTTTTTTGGAGATTTTGGTTCCATACCCAGTAGTGCTTAGGGGCTACTTGTAGCTCAGCAGTCACTAGTGATGGTGCTTGGAGAACTCTGTACTGTCCTGGGAAACAAACTGAGGTTAGCCTTCAAAGTAACTGCCGTAACCCATAATCTCTCCAGCTCAGGAAAAGATTTCTTTTGGAAAGACAAAATTTAAAGTGCTGAGGAAGGGGGCTGGAACAATAGTCCAGTGGACAGGGCGTTTGCCTTGCATACAGCTGACCTAGGTTCTATCCCCAGCCACGCACTGCCAGGAGTAATTTCTGAGCGCAGAGCCAGGAGTAACCCCTGAGCATTGCTGGGTGTGACCCAAAAAAGGGGGCAAAAATGAATAAATAAATGATTGATGAATAAAGTGCTGAGGAAGAAGAGGAATACTCAGAGATAGTTAAGAACATTGGAGGTCAGTTTTCCAGTTTAAAAAGACATTTGTGGGGGAAGATAAATGATACAGGAGGTAAGGCAGTTGCCTCTCATGTGGCTGTGATTGCTATAATCCTGATTCAAATATTCAGGACCACATATGGTCCCCTGATCACAGAACTAGGAATGGCTTGTGAGGACCACCAGATGAAAGCCAAAATCTTAATAATAATTCTTTGGGGGCCAGAGGGATAGCCCAGTGGGGGAGGGCGTTTGCCTTGCACACGGCCGCCCATGCCGGCCGGGTTCAATCCCGACATCCCATATGGTTCCCCGAGCACCGCCAGGAGTGATTCCTGAGTGCAGAGCCAGGAGAAACCCTGAGCATAGCCGGGTGTGACCCATAAAGCAAAAAAAAAAAAAAATTCTTTGGGGCCAGGGTGATAGCACAGCTGGTAGGACGCTTGCCTTGCATGTGGCTGACCTGGGTTTGATCCCAGGCATCCCATTTGTCTCTGTACTTCCTGAGTGCAAAGCCAGAAGTAATCCCTGAGCATCACCAGATGTGGCCCAGAAAGCCAAAAACAAAAAATTATTTTAGTGGTATTTATAGAATTCTGTAACAATCCTACAAATGGGGAAAAGTTAATTCTATAGTGAAAGAAGTATTGGGCTACAGGGTCGTCTAGTTAAGATTTGGTATAAGCAGGAGACAAACTTTAACCTTCATTTGCTACTGAGATGAAATCTTGTTGAAAAATAGTTTCCTGTCACTGATAAAAATGTTCTCCTGAGGGGCTGGAGCGATAGCCCAGATGGTAGGGCGTTGTGCCTTGCGGCCGGCCCATGCCGCCTGGGTTCGATCCTCGGCATCCCATATGGTCCCCGAGCACCGCCAGGAGTAATTCCTGAGTGCAGAGCCAGGAGAAACCCCTGAGCATCGCTGGGTGTGACCCAAAAACAAAACAAAACAAAAAAGTTCTTCTGAGGAGAGCAGTTAGCCCATTCTTAAATGACTGTTTATGTATTAAATATAAAAACATGGGCGGGGGGACTGGCCAGAGAGATAGTGCAAGGGTAACTGCACTTGCCTTGCATGTGGTCAATTCTAGTTTAACCCTTGGTACTGCATTATCAGTGGTCCTTTGAGTACTGCCAGGAGTAATCCCTGAGCATCATCAGATTGGGCTCAAACCCTTTTCCTAGAGATACAATGCAGTAGATTAACACGTTAGCCTTGCATGGGGCCACGCCTGGTTTGATCCCCTGGACCACATACGGTTTTCTGAGCACCGTCAGTAGTGGTCTCAAAATTTTTTAAAGAATTAAGATAAAATTAAAACAGCCTACAGTGGCTACCTTTCTTAATAATAGAAGACTCTCGAGCTGTTGGAGAAGATTAGATAGATAGATTAGATAGATTAGATAGATAAGATACATACGATAGATAAGATATATATATATATATATACACACACCAGAGAGATAGTGCAGATTTAGTTTCAGAACATTGCAGTAAAACAAAAGTTACAATAATAAGGCAAGTAACAAATTCAATTTCCCCAATGCATATAAAATGTTTGTAACTACACTGTAGTATGATAACATGTTTAAAAAGGCATTTCGTTGTTTTTGGGCCACATCCAGTGTGGATGTGGTTTACTCCTGTCTCTGGGCTCAGGAATCACTTTGGCGGTTTCTGGGGTGCTAGTGACTGTTGAGCCTTGGTTGCCTGCATGTAGGACAAGCTCCCAGCTGGTGGTACGATTCGTATAGTATGACTCGTTTGACTATAAATTAATGTGTCTAAAGAAAATTAAAAACGGGGCTGGAGTGATAGTAGGGCACTTGCCTTGCACCTGACTGATCTGGGTTTGATTCTGAGCATCACATATTGTCCCCCTAAGCATACTATACCCGGCAGTGCTCTGGAGTGATCCCTGAGTGCAGAGCCAGGAATAGCCCTGAGCATGGTCCGCCAGAGGAGGGAATTAAAGACAACTTTGTTCACAAATATTCCTCTAGTTTATCTAAAAAATCCATTCACAATTGTTGGAAATACCTGGAAATGATCTCACAAAACAGTGATATTCTCAGTTTGTTTCTGTTGCACTTTTTCTTAATGCCCACTGCTACTTTTAGTTTTTTTAATTTCACTTTTTACACTAAATTTAAGGTGCATTTGTTGATTTGGTGATATATCTTGTAATGTGATTGTTATTATAATATGATTTGCATCATATATTTTATTGGTTGGAATAGTTAAATGCTAGTGTCGTAGCAAAATTGATGATTATAATAGTTTAGAATTTAATTTTTTGTTAGAAGATTTCATCCTTAAGTAGCATCTCTGATCCTCCCATCTCCTATGAGTTTTTTAAATGACTGCGAATATACTAAATCATGATTTCAGGAACATCAGGATCTGATTCCCCAGGACAGGCTGTGGAGGCTGAAGAAATCGTGAAACAACTTGATATGGAACAGGTGGATGAGATTACTACTAGTACCACTACATCAACTAATGGAGCAGCTTACTCAAATCAAGCAGTTCAAGTGAGATCATCTATAAATAATGGTTTAGAAGAAACAGAAGAAACAGTTAATCGTGATATCCCACCACTTACAGGTGAAGAAAATTCCTTTTCTAATGCATCTTTATAAGTATTGTGATGAAACAGTATTTTATATGTCTTTTCTTAAATAGGCAGAGAAAATGCATAAAATTTTCTTTAAAGAAAATTGAAAATAAAATCTCAATTCAGTTATTTATTTATGGTTTTGGGGCTACACCTGTTCTGCTCAGGACTTAGTCCTGATTATATGCTCAGGAATCATTCCTGCTGATGCTCAGATGACCAAGATCATATGTGGTGCTGGGTATTGAACTGGGATTAGCCACTTGCAAGACATTAACCTTACCTTTTGTACCATCATTTTGGCCCTGGAAATTGAATTTTTTAATACTAAGACTGCATACTAATCTTTCTTTAAAAGTTTGATCATGCCTGTCTTTCTTAGTAATTGAAGGGTCTGAAGTCTCTATTTGGAATCAACTTCATTCAGATTTGTTTTATACATTGATAACCTCTCCACTCTAACCCACTATAGTTGTTAGGTTCTAGAGTCAATTGTCATGGAAGTGTGGAAACATTGGTGATCAAAATTTGCTACTTCTGGAAGCCAGAGTGATAGTACAGTGGGTAGAGTTTTTTTGCCTTGCATATGGCCGACCGGATTCTATCCTATGCATCCCATATGGTCCCCCTGAGCACTGCCAGGAGTAATTCCTGAGCATCGCCAGCTGTGACCCATAAAGCAAAAAAAAAAAAATTTTTTACTTCTAATGGTTGTGGTGGTTTAGTGTATAAGATCAAAAGATGAAATTGTGGGGGCGGAGCGATGAGCCCGGCTGGTAGGCGTTTGCCTTGCACGCGGCCGGCCCATGCCGGCCCGGGTTCGATCCTCGGCATCCCATGTGGTCCCCAGAGCACCACCAGGAGTGATTCCTGAGTGCAGAGCCAGGAGAAACCCCTGAGCATTGCCAAGTGTGACCCAAAAAGCAAAAAAAAAAAAAAAAAAAAAAAATTAAAAACAAAAAATTTATTATGGGGACTTGCGTTTAAGAGAGTCTAGAATTATGTTTATTCAAAAGGCCCTGGCTTATCTTAAGTTTAAATCTTGAAAAAAACGTTTATGATGAAAATATCTTAAGTGAAAATGCATCTAATGGGGGAGGGAATCAGGGAGCTTGATGGTGGGAAATGGGCACTGGTGGAGGGATGGGTGCTGGAACACTGTATGACTGAAACCCAAACATGAACATCTTTGTAATTGTATATCTCATGGTGGTATAATAAAACGTTAAAAATAAATTTTTAAAAATGCGTTTACTCTACCTAAAGTATAGAGCATTATAGTTTAACCTAGCTTATTGTAAGTTTGCTAAAAAAGACAGAGTATCAGTTGTTCACTGCTCTTATTACATGGTGACTAGGAACTACAGCTCACACCATGACCCAGCATCACCAGAGTATTCTACCATATAGCACAGCCCAGGAAAGATAATTTCTAAGTATAGTTTCTGTTCAATTTTTATTATTCATCCATTTTGTAAAGTAAAATGAGACTATTTGGAGGCCACACCTGGTGATGCTAAGGGCTTACTCCTGGCTCTGCACTTACGGATCACTCCTGGCAGGCTCAGGGATGCATATGGGATTGAGCCTGGGTTATGATAAGCTATGTAGGGATCGAGCGTGGATTGACCACATGCAAGGCAAGCACTCTACATTCCCTGACTCCCTAAAATATGAGAATCTTAAGTTGAAATATTTTAAGTCTAGGACCATCATTATTGGTTGAGAAGTATAGTATTGTTTATGGAAATTGAACAATGTTTTCTTTATTATAATCACTGTATCACTGTCTTCCCGTTCATCATCGATTTGCTCGAGCAGGCCCCAGTAACATCTCCATATGTCTTGTCTCATGCTAGTAGAGCCCAAGGCATCTGCTTGCCCCAGGAACATAAAGAGCCTCAAACCATTCCGGAATGAGGTCTATAATTGTTACTGGTATTTGGCATATATATCAAATACAACACGGGTAGCTTGCCAGGCTCTGCAGTGCAGGTAGCATGTTCTTGTAGGCATTTCTAAGTCCAGCATTTATTGATGAGCCGCGCAAGCCGGGCGCTGATAGGCTGGTCTGCTGAGTGGAGGTCTGACGAGAGAGAAGTCCGGATGTGGAAAATGGAGGCCCTCATTATCGAGGGGGTCGTCTGGCTTGTTGCGAGGCTCTGCTGGGGTGGTGGGCCAGGGCTAGACCCCACCATCCCTCCCGGGCGCCTCGTGAGCGGCTGGTCACAGGGAGAGCCAGTAGCAGCTCTGCCCCATGTCTGTGAGTCCCTTTATTATAAAGGGAAGCTTAAAAACTATTTACTGAAACTGTAGATAATACGGGGTTTCTTTTTTTGGAGGGGAAGGTGTGCGTGACCATGCATGGGACCATGTGATGCCTGAGATCAAACTGGTGCCTCCAACCTGCGAACTGTGCGCTTATTCCTTTTGAGCCCCCTTTTAGTTATCACTGGCTCAAGAAAACATTTAAAGAAATTGTAGGGACCGGAGCGATAGCCCAGCGAGTAGGGTGTTTGCCTTGCATGCGTGGCCGGCCCATGCCGCCCAGGTTCGATCCCCGGCATCCCATATGGTCCCCCAAGCACCGCCAGGAGTAATTCCCTGAGTGCAGAGCCAGGAGAAACCCCTGAGCATTGCAGGGTGTGACCCAAAAAGCTAAAAAAAAAAAAAAAAAAAACTGTATATAAAATTCTGAAATTTCTCTACCATAAAATGCCAATATAAGATTTATTTTTAGACTGTCAGTTATCGGTGATGAACATTATAATGTTAAAATACCTATAATGTTAAAGTATTATAATTTAAGATTATTATTGAACTTCATAAGCAGATCAGCAGTTTATCACATAGTTCATTCTCGATTGAATAAAACTTGTAAATGAACCAACTGTTGACCTATCATTTTATTCTAATTATTTTGCCCAGAGATATATTTTCGTTGAGGTTTCTTATCTCTCTCTATATAGAGAGAAAATAATACATAGAAAAAATACATTCATATATATCATATATATCTCTATATCTATCTATCTATCTATCTGTCTATCTATATAAATATATAAGAATGTATTATTTTTTCCTTTTTTGGGTCACACCCGGCAATGCTCAGGGATTACTCCTGGCTCTGCACTCAGGAATTACTCCTGGCGGTGCTTGGGGACCATATGGGATGCTGGGGATCGAACCCAGATCGGCCATGCAAGGCAGACGCCCTCCCGTTGTGCTATCTCTCTGGCCCTGTTCTATATTTTTGTGCTGTGTATATCTTAGTTTTTTTTTTGGGGGTGAAGGGGGGGTTAACTGAAAGAGAAGGTGTGTCTATAAGGCAAAGCAAAAGTAATATTTACCCTCATTGCCTCATTCATTCTTTATCCCCCTCCCCTTTTTTGTAATGGGCAATATTTATAAAGATTAGTAAGATCCATTCCTATACTCTCAGGAGGTTAATTATGAGCCAGGTATATACTAAAATTACTGTACACAGTGGTTACTGCTATTAGAAATGACATTAGGTAGGCTCATTTGGTCTTTTATGTGATCAGGCTGGGTTTGAGCCCAGGCAAACCCATATGGTCCCCCAAACTCCACTAGGAGTGATATGTGAACAAAGAGCCCTGAGCACAGCCAGGTGTGTCCCTAATCCCTCTCATCTCACCCCACCCGAAAAAAAGTAAACAAAATGTCAGGACATAACACATTGCGGTCACTCTAGGAGAATCAGAAAAGATTGATAGAAGTGAAAGTTTTACTGGTATTAGAAAGCATCATAGGGGGTTGGAAAAGAGAGAGAACAGCTGGTAGGGCACTTGTCTTGTATGCAGCTTACCTGGGTTTGATCACCAGAATCTCATATGGCCCCTTGAGCACTGCCAGATGTCGCTCAAAAAAAACAAAACGAAGTGTTAGTGACAAAAGTGTTGCCTTCCTTTAACTTAATTTTGCTAAAGAGAACATGGAAGATAGGAGAATAATTACCATTTATTTGTTTGGCTTTGGACAACTTACTTAAACAGTAGTTCCTTAAGCACCTAACTTGTAACTCCTAAGCATTGCTAGGTATGCCCAAAGTCAAGAAAAAATAAAATGGTGATAATAATTTAGGGTTTTAAAAAGAAAATGAGGGGCTGGAGCAATAGCCCAGCGGGTAGGGCGCTTGCTTTTGCACGCGGCGGCCCATGCCGCCTGGGTTTGATCCCCAGCATCCCATATGGTCCCCTGAGCACCACCAGGAGTAATTCCTGAGTGCAGAGCCAGGAAGAAACCCCTAAGCATTGCCAGTGTGACCCAAAAAAAAAGCAAAAAAAAAAAAAAAAAATTTCAGTCAGTTTTATTCAGCTGAATAAAAATTATTTTCCTGAAGGCACACAAATACTTCCTTTCGTAGGAATTTTAAACTGTAAAGTAGTTAAGAGAGATATTTTTCCATTGTCCCCACTTTATTACATAAAGTTGTTATTGGTCAGGGTAGGGATCCTTTTTCCTTCCAAGTTTTATTTGTATATTTATAACATCATTCACTTACTATGCAGATGAGTGGGGGCAACCAGTGAAGATACATGTCTGATATGCCACGTACCAGGGCCAGACCCCATGATTTAATACAGCCTAAAAGCTGGGTGTTTCCCCCAACCGTTAAGAACAGAAGTTCCAGGGCCGGAGCGGATAGCACAGCAGGTAGGGTGTTTGCCTTGCACGCGACTGACCTGGGTTCGATCCCAGGCATCCCATATGGTCCCCTGAGCACCGCCCCGAGTAATTCCTGAGTGCAGAGCCAGGAGTAATTCCCTGAGCATCGCCGGGTGTGACTCAAAAGAAAAACAAAACAAAACAAAAAAAAAAAAAACAGAAGTTCCATTTGACATTTGCCATTATTCATTGAACATGAACACAGGTTTGGCTCTGTCTCAAACTTTTTTTTTTTTTTTTTTTTTCCTGGCTCTGCACTCGAGGAATTGCCCTGGTGTTGCTCAGGGGACCATATGGAATGCTAGGGATAGAACCAGAGTTGGCTGCATGCAAGTCCTACCCGCTGGACTACCACTCAGCCCGTCTCAAAATTTAATGGATGATAATAACAAGTTTTTTTTTTTGTGTTCCAGAGACAGTTATTAACAGTATTTAACTTTTTTAATTAAATTTAAAAAATGTAATTATTTTTAGTATTTAGTTTTTTTTTAAGAAAAAATATCAGATATTTTTGACCTTAACCATCTTAGTCTTAGTGGACTATACATTCAGTGGCAAATGAACAGAAAACATGTTTCTTATAAATAAGGCTGGGAACTCCAAAAGCAGTGTCTGGTGAGGACCTGCTTTCTGGTTCATAGACAACAGTCTTCTCAGTTTGTCTTCACCTGACTGAAGCTATGCTAGCGCTTGGGGTAAGAGGTTGAGATGGGGAGAGAGCTCTCATAATGGCATCAGTCCCATAATTCACCTACCTTCATGATCTCATAGTTCCCAAAACCATCACTGTGGAAATGAGGTTTCAGCATATGAATTTTGTGGTGAAAAATATTTAGTTTATATTGTTCACCACTTTCATTGGTTTTATTCGGGCGGGGGGCCTCGCCACAAAAAATTTTTCTCTGACAGTTTCTTTTTAGCTTGTGGAATCTCTGGTTCTCCTTGACTTTAGTTATATATGTATGTGCCTTTGACTCACTGTACTAGTTCTTCGGCCCATGAAAGTAAAGACCATAACTTTAGTACACTACTAGCAACCATGCTAATTAATTATGATTATATGTATAAAAAATACCCACTAGATGTTAACTTTTGGTATAGTCTTTTTTTCTAGTAATAAGTAGTAATTTTTTCTTAGCTGGTTGGTAGGGACTCTTAATTTTGCTAGACTGATCCTCTCATTTTTTTGATAGTGGCAGGTTTTTTTTTAGTTTAAATCAGGAAGTAGATCTCTGTGTTAGTAAGTTTGCTTTTAAACACTCCACTATTTCTGTCTTTAAAATACACAGGGCTGGGGCTGGAGCAGCCCAGCGGGTAGGGCATTTGCCTTGCAGCGGCCGGCCTGTGCCGGCCTGGGTTCGATCCTTGCCATCCCATATGGTCCCCGAGCACCACCAGGAGTAATTCCTGAGTGCAGAGCCAGGAGTAACCCCTGAGCATCGCGGGTGTGACCCAAAAAAAAAAAAAAAAATACACAGTGCTTCAGGAAGAGCTTATATAAAAGTAGTAAAATGTGGACCAGAGAAATAGAACAAAGGCTAAAATGCTTCCCTTACATGCATCTTTGGCCTCAACTCTAATTCAAATCCGAGCATCAGCAAATGGAATCCTTAGCACCAGTGGGCATGGCTCCTAAGCACTGTCAGGGGCACCACCCCTACCTCACCTCCCCGTCCCCATCCCCCCAGTGAAGTAACATATATACTACATTGAAACAGTTGAATAAAAAGTAATGCTGCTTTTTGACTGGAGAAATAGAACAGTGGGTTGGGTGCTTGCCTTGCACGTGGCTGACCCTGGTTTTATTCCCAGTACCCCATATGGTCCTCCAAGATAGCCAGGATTGTTAGCAGAGTGTTAGGATTAAGCATTGAGCACTGCCTGCTATGGCCCTAAAACCAAACAGAAAAGTAACACTATTTTTCAATTTTATTAACCAGCACCAGTAACTCCAGACAGTGGTTATTCATCAGCTCATGCAGAGGCTACCTATGAAGAAGACTGGGAAGTATTTGACCCGTGAGTCTTTTTTTTTGTTTTCTTTTCCCTCTTGGAGCAGAAAGGCGGGTGGCAGAACTGGTGTATGGCACAAAGCATGTGATCTACAGGTAGAAGTATAGGTTGAAATATACCTGAGTTAACTGAAATACTAATTTTTATGTTTTTAGCTTTATTTACATGTTTTATAAGTTTGGCATACTGGGTTAAATAGGCATTATATTAAGATCAGATATAAACAAACTTTATTGGCATGGATTTATAATTGTAAAAAGTTGAATTTTCTTAAAATTTGATTTATAGCTATTATTTCATCAAACATGTTCCACCACTCACAGAAGAACAACTAAATAGAAAACCTGCTCTTCCATTGAAAACAAGAAGCACACCAGAATTCTCCCTAGTTTTAGATCTGGTAAGTATAATAACTATAGAAGTAGAGAAAATTAAAGTGTACATTCTTTTAATTAAAAAAGTTGCACAAGGGACCGGAGCAATAGCATAGCGGGTAGGGCATTTGCCTTGCACACGGCCAACCTTGGTTTGATCTCCAGCATTCCATATGGTCCCCGAGCACCGCCAACAGTAATTCCTGAGTACAGAGCCAGGAGTAACCCCTGAGCATCTCTGGGTGTGACCCAAAAAAAAAAAAAAAGGAAAAAAAATAAGTTGCACAAAATAGCTAAAAAATGTTAAAAGTGAATAAATAGTCTTATACATTGCTATAATGTCATCGGAGTTCTGAGTTTTTTTTTTTTTTTTCTTTTTGGGTCACACCCGGCAACGCTCAGGGGTTTCTTCTGGCTCTGCACTCAGGAATTACTCCTGGCGGTGCTCAGGGGACCATATGGGATCCCAGGATCGAACCCATGCTGGTATGGGCCGGCCGCATGTAAAGGCAAACGCCCTACCCGCTGGGCTATCGCTCCGGCCCCCAGAGTTCTGAATTTTTAAACTTAGTGATACTTTAGTGAATGGGCCCCTAGTTCAGTTTGGTGTCACTTTATCTTTGGGAAGTAAATTAGATTCTTATTTTCATATTGATACCTTCCCTCATTTCTTCAGACTTCTGTGATTTTATTTTTTAATTACCCAGTAAATTCTAATTTCATTTCTTAACTCTATTTCACCCTTTTTTGGGTCAGATCTGTCACCCCAAAGGAACAAATAAAATCTGGATCTTGTTGAATTAATCTTTCTAGTATCATTATTCCTTTTCTCATTCTCATTTTTTTTTTGCATATTACCTTATGTTAGTTCATTACAACTGTCAAAGTATTGATCTTGTAGTTTTTACTAATGAAAGTTTAATAATACTTCTCAGTGTCATTTAAAATATAGAGTAATAGAGTTCTGGGGCTGGAGCGATAGTCTAGCGGGTAGGGCATTTGCATTGCACTTCGGCCAGCCCATGCCGGCCCGGGTTTGATCCCTGGCATCCCATATGGTCCCCGAGCACCGCCAGAAGTTATTTCTGAGTGCAGAGCCAGGGGAAAGCCCTGAGCATTACTGGGTATGACCCAAAAAAGGAAAAAAAAAAAATATATATATATATATATATATAGAGAGAGAGAGAGAGAATAATAGAGTTCTGAAACAATCTCCTGTTTCTTCTGATACATATGATCAGAATATTTACCATCTCCCTAAAAATTTATTAATGTTTGCAAAAAATATGTATTATATAATACTGGGAAATACTTTATTTTTTCTTTATCACAGGTAGTTTATAATTGAGGGTAATGGCTTAGTACTGAAAAAATTTTACTGTGGAAGAAAATGGAACAGTGTGCTAACAATTGTCGAGGGTACTAATGCCAACCTAGAACTGAGCATTAAATAGAGGCAAAAAGATACACATGGCAACCCTTTAATGTATGTTCTGTAATCCATAGTCTGGAGGGGAAGGAAAAGAGAAAGAGAGGAGAAAGAGGAAAGAAATAAAGAACCTGCCATGGAGGAGGGCTGGGGGATGGGGGGAGGAACCGGGTAGTTGGTGGTGGGAGATGGACACTGGTGGCGGGATGGGTGCTGGAACACTGTATGACCAAAGCCCAAATATGAACTTTTTAATTGTATATCTTTGTAATTGTAAAAATAAAAAATTTAAAAAAAATATTTTAAAAAAAGGAAAAAAATTACTGTGGAAGGAAAGTGTTTTTTTTTTTTTTTTTTTTTTTTAATTTTAACCGGCTGTCTAGTCTTAAAAGAGTTCAGTGTCTTTGCCTGTGCCTAGCCAAAGACATGTAAGAAACTTACCCATAAATCTTCAGGTATAAGGATAAGTAGAAAAATAAATAATTGTGAAACTTGTTGTGATTCTGATTTGATTTGCAAGTCAGTAGAAAACTGAAAAAAATTGATTCTTCTACAGTTTTATGTTAGGAGTTGAT
Source organism: Cryptotis parvus (assembly GCA_021461705.1). Classification (NCBI taxonomy): domain Eukaryota; kingdom Metazoa; phylum Chordata; class Mammalia; order Eulipotyphla; family Soricidae; genus Cryptotis; species Cryptotis parvus. The sequence goes on from JAJIBD010029107.1 coordinate 33,162, forward strand.
GTGGTTTATTAGTCACATTAATTTGGCCATACAATTCTTAATTCAAGGTGAAAGTAAATAGCAAAGACAAGCATTGAGCATGAATCAGTCATCGTAAAAAATACAAATTTTTTAGAAAAAGAAAATGAGTATTTAGATAAATCATTGAAAGAAACCTTATTCAGTTGCAGGAAAGAGAATACTTTTCTCTTTATACCAGAAGAGTATCTTAAATGTGTAGTGTTACATGCATTAATTAAAAGAGAATGAGGCACATCTAGAGTATTTTTTGCTCTTTGCCTCCCCAGAGTTTAACTTTTAGGTTAAAAGAAACACTGCAGCTAATAAGATGTGGAATCACAAGGTATGTGATTTAATTCTAAATGCATTGAAAACTTTGGGGGTAGTTCTTAGTGGTTTTATTTCTTAAAACTTTCTACAAATGGAAACCCTGATTTTTATGGGTTTATTTATTTTTTTTAGCTCAGAATTTGAGCAATAAAGATATTTGCACATGGGCTGGAGGCGATAGCCCAGCAGGTAGGGCGTTGCCTTGCAGCGGCCGGTCTGTGCCGGCCTGGGTTCGATCCCCGGCATCCCATATGGTCCCCTGAGCACTGCCAGGAGTAATTCCTGAGTGCAGAGCCAGGAGTAACCCCCTGAGCATCGCCGGGTGTGACCCAAAAAAGCAAAAAAAAAAAAAAGATATTTGCACATGTTAGATTACATTCCTATCTACTTAATGAGAAATGGGTTTTGGTAATCAGATCACAAAACATAATTGACAGGGGCCAGAGCAATAGCACAGCAGGGAGGGCATTTGCCTTGCAGCCGGCCAACCTGGATTCGATCCCCGCCATCCTATATGGTCCCTGATCATCGCCAGGAGTAATTTCTGAGTGCAGAGTCAGGAGTAACCCCTAAGCATTTCTGGGTGTGGCCCCCCAAAAAAGGCAAGAAACTTAATTAACAGCTATTTTAAATAATTCTTATGTTTATTAAACTTATTTACATACTAAAACATCCATTTTCTAAAATAAAGTGTTTTATGAAATGTTTTAGAATCATGATCTATATAAATAGAATGTATTTCTAAAGTTATATTCTTTGTTGTCTAATTATATAGATATAGATATATCTAAATTTTACTAAAAGTTGGAAATTGTAATAATTCTCAAGCTTGAGTATACATCCAATATCGCTTAAAGGACAAAAACAGAGTTTTCTGGGACTGATAGATTGGGAGAGATAAATTGCACAGGGAGTAAGGCACCTCTCTGCCTTGCTTGTAGCCAGCCCTGGGCACCACATCCTTGGCCTCTTACTTTGAAGTTATGGGTCCAGTTTGTCTAGTATTGCTAGAAGGAGCCCCCAAGGCCTCCTGGCGCACTGCCCTTACTAGAGGTCCCTCCAGAAACCTGTTTATTGAGTTCCACTCTCTATACCCTTGCTGAATTTCTGAATTACTAAAAATGACACTGGAGAGTTTGCATTTCTAAATAAGTTTCCATTTAATGCCGAAACTTCTTGCTGATCCAGGAATCACACCTGAGAATAGTGACTTTTAAAATTTTGTTACGGGCCGAAGAGATAGTACAGCTGGTAAGGTGCTTGCCTTGTATACATACGGCCACCCTGGGTACGGTTCTGGTATCCAATATGGTCCCCTGAGCACCACCAGGAGTGATCCTCAGTGCAGAGCCAGGGAGTAACCCCTAAGCATTGCTGGGTGTGCACCCAAAACAGCAATGATAAACATTTTTTAAAAATAAAATTCTGTTCTTGGGCTGGATAGATAGTATAGGGGTAAAGGTGCTTGCCTTGTATGCACCTGACCCAAGTTTAGTCCCCTGGCACTTCATATAGTCCTGCACTGTCAGGAATGGTTCTTAAGCAAAGAGCCAGGTGTGCGATCAGAGCATAGCCAGTGTGGCTCCCAATACAAAACCCAGCAAAACAAAAGTATTCTGACCCTGACCTAGGGCTAAAGGGCCATGTGCATTCTTTCATGTTTCGAACTAGTTTGTCCCTGGCATCACATAGTCTCCTGAGTTCTGTCAGGAATGATCCTGGAGCACTGAGCTGAGAATAACTGCTTAGTACTACCAGAGTAATGCATAATCTTTTTCTCTCCCTTGCCTTCCCCTGATTCAAACCCAGGCTGCAATGCTTATATGGTAATGTAATATAAACCTAAAATTCCACATAGAATGGGAACTTTAATGTATTATTAGTGATCATGCATTCATGTTATCATTGAAAATTACTTTTAATATCTTGGTTCATTCAGTATGTGCTTTTTATTTTAAGGATGAAACACTAGTACACTGTAGTCTAAATGAGCTAGAAGATGCAGCACTTACTTTTCCAGTTCTTTTCCAAGATGTCATATATCAGGTAATTAAAATGTTTTAACTTATTTTTTGACCTGTCAGATAACATTCTTTAAATTACAAGAAGTCTTGTAGTTTCTTATTTTGTTGGTGTAATGTGCTTTTCCTATTAAGTTTCATAAGTTATTTGATTAACACAAAGTACCATCATGCTGAATAATTGCACAAAACTAATAATTTGTTAACCAAAAATTGTAAACTTTTTAACCCAGTCATCTCTCTTAGTCATGATCTGTTTGCCAGCAGGTGGAGGCAGAAGCACTGATATCATAGATTTCCCCAAGAAGAAATTGCCAGGTTAATTCCTGGTATTTCCTTCCCTGACTTCTAATTAATATAAAGAAAACATTCCTTGTTGGTCAATTTTATTTCTTTTTTGTGATCTGTAGATTACAGTTTGATTGAAGTTAATTACAAAATTTCGGGTCATTCTTCTTTATTTAAATTTGGGTATAAGCATTTTTCCTCATCTATGATGATGATACAAATATTTACATTTCTCTGTGAATGATCTATCTTGGACATGGTTTTTGCTTTGAGATTTTCCTATTAAATTTAATAAATTTCATGTTTAAATTTCAAAGTACCTTTCTGTGGTGGTGTGTGTCAATTCTATTGACATTATCTTCATACATATGAGTTATTGAAGGATTGGGGAGGGGTTAAATGTTTGTTATGAGGAAGATAATGAAAGGATTTAATTGAATAAAGTCATAGAACATTTACCAGATCTATGATGACTAGGTATTTGTGGTTGTTTATGTGCTGTTATTACTAAGCATGTAGAATGTGGGAGTAGTTTTCTTGGCAGATGGTATTATCTCAGAAATAACAAAATTTCAGCTTAATAGAAATTTGTGAGTTGGGTCTGTTTGACCTTCTTATCTTGTAATGAGTCACAAGAGGATTTATTTCAGCAGTATTAACAGTTCTTATTTAATCTAGATAGGCAGTATAGGTATGGTAATGTCTGCGTCCTATGTTTTTAAATGTTTTCTGTAAGCGGAGTTTAGAAAAATGATCAGTATTAGCAAAATATACATAAATATAAGGAATTTGAGGAATTTCATGTACTTTTAAACTGTATACTTTAGTTTTTCTGTCACGTGGGTTCTTTTTTGTTGACTTAAGGATAGGGATTTGTGTCAAAGAGAATAGCAAAATCTTAGTACTGTTTTAGCTTGATAACTTTGATGTAAAATTGACTTGCAAGTTTGGAAAATTTTTTTAAAAAAATAATCATTTTGAGGTGACTTAGGTGGTTGTGGTTTGTCTATTATTTTTAAATAGTGAGATAAGAAACTTGGAAAATAAATGAAGCTGATACTTTCCCTTTGTTAGCATTTGCTTTCAGTTTGATGATGAAATTGATTTATTTTCTTACTGCTTCCATCATTTCTACTTTAATTATCTTTGTAAAGTTCTTAAATTCGTTGTGGATCTAGTTGTATTATTTGGAATAAAAGGCTTCTAGTAGTGTATGTGATTAATAAACTGTATATGCACTGTATAGTGCATTGAACTGTGAAATTTTCCTTTCCCCTTTTATATTTTGAAAATACTTTCTCATCTAGCTTAAATTAGGAGGAATTAGCTGGAAGTTTGAGTCTTACAAGTTATAGATATTATATTTTAATACTATGATTTAGTGATACATTATGTAAGGGTTGAGTTCTCCAATTTTGAGGACTTCCTTAGTTAATATTGAGTATATCCTCCTTGGATTTCTGGTTTTGGCATAGCTGTCTTGTCTGATTTTTTTTTAATAGTTTTGAAGAAATCTTGGGTTAGGGTTCCCCTAGTTTTCAGACCAGCAAGCTCCCTTTAAACAGGGAATGATGTCTTTTAAACTTTCAGTGTGTTGTCTCCATCTACTGGCAAAGAAGAAATATACACAAGGGTCTGAGATGATCTAAGAGATTTTGGAGAAAACCACATTATTAGGTAAGATGTAACTTACATATTTAACCACTACAATATAGTGTGGCCCACTTAAAGGTAGAAATCTGTAAAATATTGTATATACTCTTAATAGCAATTTGTTGAGGTGAAATTCATGATATAAAACCAGTCATTTCTAAGTGAAATGTCAAAGAAATTAATTTATATGATCTTGATTTATCAATTCTGTAGCATTTAGGTATACTTAAAAATAATTAGTCATTACTGATGATACTGAGAGGATAAAATTCTATGTCTGAATCAAAATTAGATAAACTAATCCTCTTGGCCTTATTTTTTTTTTTTTTTTTGCTAAGTTTGGTAGGATTGAACTATAATTTCAATTCTACTTGTTATTTCTCCTCTAAAAATGTTAGATATGAATTGATTTACATATATTTAAATAATCTATTATTGGTTGTCAGGTTTTCCTATAAATGATTCATTAGTATTTTAAGTTATGTAGTCATCTGATTTAACTTTTTTCTGAGTTAAGGCACAAACAGAATCATAGTACTTTATTGTATGCTCTTTCCTCTTTCCTAAAAAAATTTCTTTTTTTTTTTACAAAAAAAAAAAATCTTACAATCTGGATTAGATCTGTTTGTCCCAAAAATAAAGTTTGCCGACCTTTAATCTAACAATTATGAGTATATACAGTAAATTTACAACTTTAAATTCTAAGTGGAAGCAAGTATTCATCAGACTTGTTAATAGATAAAATTTAAATTACATTCATTGTAATTTTGATTGTAGGCTTAGCTGTTTCAGATGAAAATTTAAGGGAGGGGCCAGAGCGATTGCCCAGCAGGTACGGCATTTGCCTTGCATGCGGCTGGCCTGTGCCAGCCCAGGTTCAATCCCTGGCATCCCATATGGTCCCCTGAGCACCGCCAGGAGTAATTCCTGAGTGCAGAGCCAGAAGTAACCCCTGAGCATCGCCGGTGTGACCCAAAAAGCAAAAAGAAAAAAGAAAATTTAAGGGAAATTTTGAGTGACCACTATACTTAAAGATTCCCTGACTTCATGATACCTACTCTTTTGGATGAAAAGTAGGGCTTAACTTGGTTAGAGCAAGTGAGCAGGTAGAGAATTCAGCCTTAGTTTAGTACATTTGGTAATTTGAATTCCATTTCTTTAGAAAATTTAAAAAAAATCCCTAAAAGATCTGCCTCAAGTTAAAAATTCATTTGATGTATGTTAATACTGACACTGTAAGTAGATCAGTCATGCATATGGAGAAAAGTCATTTGAAAGAACTGAATTTTTAAAGTGAAGGTTTGGCACTTCCAAAGGCAAAGTAATAAAGATTTTTGTTTAAATGGCCCCTTTTCCCATTAATCATAATTGTTACTGGGAAAACCTCTATTCACAGAATGGTAACGATGCATTTTAGAGAAAACAAGTGCATGATCAGTTTGAATGCACGTTGTTTAATTTTATTGACACATGTCAGGAAATCCATCTCGTGGTGTTACTCAGTTAAGAGGTCTCCACTGTATTTAGTTTCTGTTCCTGCAGATCCACCAATTCAAGACTGTAGGTCATCTCACTCCCTCTTCCATCCAGAAGATGACTTCTACCCACAAGCAGGACTGAATCAAAAGACAGATTTTTTACTCAGCTCTTGAGCTGAACCACCTCCTCAGTGACCTTCCTCTATCCATCAAGAACTGGAGCTCAGTTTTTTGAAGATGTAATAGAGCTACTCAGCCCAGTCGTGGCTGATTGAAGAATAAAAGAAGATGCCTCCTGTGTTTCACCACAGTGCAGCCAAACGTAACTGTGTTGTGCAAGTCCTCATTATGTAAAGTATGTCAGGGGCATCTGATTTTTGATTCTGCTCACCAATAAAACTTTAGCCAGTTAGTGGCTTCCTGAAGATCAGTAAAATCAACAAGCTTTGTGTCAGCTGTCCCAAGTCAGATTGTGGTAAGCATTCAAGGAGAGATAGGACCTTGTAGGGAGCTACTTGATAAAGAATGTTTTATTAGTAGAGGTTGTGGAAATAGTTGGGAAGAGATACGTGGTAGCCCCTATGTTTAGCAAAGTTCAGCCTCTTCTTCATTATTATAGTTTATTTCTTTTCCTGGGAATCTTAAAGCTTAGGATAATTTTCATAAGGATCTCTAATATTTTAAACCATAGAACAAGACAGGAAGAGGATCAGTGACTTCTATGTCTCTACAATCTTTTCATAGGAAAGTCAGCATTATTTTGTGCTTCATGAAGACAAAAACAGTTGTTTCAATCAAGTTTTTGTAGCCCATACCTAGTCAATTTTTTTCTTCTCTTAAGCTCTTATAGTGATTCTGAGAGGTATTTGATTTGACTTGCAGAAGATAAGATTTGGGGTTGCAGATACTAAATATTGATGTTAAAGATAATATTTTAGTTTCTAGGGAGAAATTATTTCAATAATTATGGTAAATCTTAATGGATGCTTGTGTTACAGTTTGTGTTTCTCATCATATGGTAGCTTCATTAAATTCAACTTTGTTGGACAATACTCAACTATAGTATGAAACTCTGGGAACAATAACCTTACTTGTTGGTACAGCCTGTTTGAAGTGATATCCAAGTATATTAGTACAGTTAATCATTGCCAATAATTTTTTCTTTTTTTTCTTTTTTTCTTTTTTAGTATTGATGAGCCATTATTGTTTGGGTTTAAAAATAAAGTTGAGATGAAATTTATATAAGAAAAATGGGAGCTGGAGCAATATTATAACGGGTAGGACATTTCCCTTGTACACAGCTGACCCAGGTTCGATTCCCCAGCACCCCATATGGTCTCCTAAGTACTGCGAGGTGTAATTCCTGAGTGTAGAGCCAGGAGTAACCTCTGAGCACTGCTGGGTATGGCACAAAAACCAAAAATTTAAAAAAAATTATTTGATGAAAAATGTATTAAATATATTTTGTCTGAAATGTACCGTAAGGCTAGAAGGATTTTTTTTTTAAACATTTTATTATACCACCATGAGATACACAATTACAACATTGTTCATGTTTGGAGGTTTCGGTAACATAGTGTTCCAGCACCCTGCTCTCCACCAGTGCCCATTTCCCACCACCAATGTCCCCAATTCCCTCCCCCTCTCATAGCTTGCCTAAATGGCAGGTTCTTTATCTCTTTTCTCTCTCCCTCTCTCCCTCTTTCCTTCTCTTACACATTGTGGGTTGCACTACATACACTTAGAAGCCATCATGTGCATTTTTTTGCCTGTATTTAATGCTCAGTTCTAGGTTGGTATCAGCCCTTTTGACATTTATTCACACATGTTCCCTTCTCTATCTTACCTAACCTCTGACTCCCACACGTTTGTGGTAATTTCCACTTTTGGTAAGATCACCTGGTATATTTATGTCATGCAAATAAATTCAGTCATTCTATGTCTCTTTCTAGAAGGATTGTTTTAAAAGGTGGTATGTGGGCCTGATTTTGATCACTGGTTATGATACCCGCACTCCCAAAAAGAAAGATAAAAAAAAATTAATGTATCTTAAAAGCCGTCGATTAAAAAATTAAGCAATTTATTTAAAACCATAATAAATGGCATAGGGGCTGGATAGATATTATAGGAGTTAAGGTACAAACTTTTCATGCAGCCAGTTCTGGTTCAGTTCCCAGTACCTCTTGGACTCCTAAACATTGTTAGGTATTTCTGCAAAGGACCTCATGCACTGCTATGGTGGCCCCAGGTAGTCCTTGGCGCCTCAGGACTTGAGCCATTGCATCCCCTGGGCCCTCACATTGGTCCCATTGGTAGGGAAACCTTGGAGGGTTGTACCAATGGTCTCCTGAATGCTGCTTGGGCCACTCTTCTCCCTACCAAAATAGCGAAGTTCTTGTTCCACCACAGAATATACGAGGAGGTGTCCATAGAAATAGAAAACTTTAAAATTTGCTTTTAGTATCAGAGTAATAGTACAGAAGGTAGGACATTTGCCTTGCATGCAACAAATCTGGACTCGATCTGTGGCATCCCATATGGTCCCTTGAGTTCCTCCAGGAGTCTTCCTGAACATAGAGCCAGGAGTAACCCCTCAACATTGCCTGACATTTCCCCACCTCCCCCCAAAAAGAAAAAAGTGACATAAATGCCCTTTTTTAAAAAATTTTTTGGGTCACACCCAGCGATGCTCAGGAATTACTCCTGGCAGTGCTCTGGGACCATATGGGATGCTGGGGATCGAACCCGGGTTGGCTGCATGCAAGGCAAACACCCTACCCGCTGTGCTATCACTCCAACACTAAAGGTGCTTTTAAAGACAGCACTTTTCCCCTGAAATGACTCTTTTTTTTTTGTTAGAATAACTAAATTGACTGTAAACACATTAGTAGTTTTATAGATAGCACAAGTGTGTGTTGATAACATTAAAATGTATTGTGTGGCTAAAGACCAATTTTCACTTGAAGATTTATTTTTTGCTGAATACAGACTTAACAGAAGTTTTTAGTTGTCTTTTTACTTATATTTATTGTTCTGATGTTTCAGTATTTACCTATTTATCCCCAGATTGATATACCTACACATACTATCTTAGGCAGCCATCTAATTCTTAGTAGAACTCTCTGAAGTATAGCATAACTGTAAAATACTCCCATTGGTTTATCAGTTTGAGGTCTTCATAGTGCCTACCTGAGTAGCTATCTTTGGGGTTTTGTCTCTCCACTCTGGCACTAATACTAAGAAAATGTAACTAAGTAAATAGTTAAGCTATAAATGGACACAATTACTATTAACTGTTTCTTTTAAAGGTATATATAGTAGCTGGAAGCTCTAAGGTTGACCAATTCTGTCCCAATCATTCTAGCTATTATCTTTATTACTGATGACTAGTGAACAACATGGTAGATAGTATTAACTGTCAGACACTATTGTGTTTTCCGTGTTCTGGCTTATTAATCCTTACAACAAATCTATGAGAAATAGGTACTGTTATACCCATGTCATAGGTGAGAAACTGAACTGTACAGAAGGGTTAAAATATTGACAGCCACTTATACAGCTGTGTTAACTATTAAAGGTAAGATTCTAATCCCATTCCCCAAGTTATTTGTGCTATCTCATTCTTCATTTTTCATATTTGTGGTACTGGTATTGAACCCAGGTTCTCATACATGCAAGGCAAGTACTCTACCACTGAGTTAATATCCTTAGCCCCCTAGTCTTTTCTTTTTTTTTCTCAGCCCCCTAGTCTTTCATCCATCGAGCTGTCTGTTCATCTATCTATTCATCTATATTTTTCTATCCATCTGTCTGTCCATATATCCATCTATCCATCTATCCATCTATCCATTTATCCATCTGTCATCTATCTGTCGCACCCACACAGCAATGCTCAGGTGTTACTCCTGGCTCTGCACTCAATAATTACTCCTAGCGGTGCTCGGGGGACCGTATGTCATTCTGGGGATCAAACCTGGGTTGGCCATGTGCAAGCCAAGTGCCCTACCCACTATACTAGCTCTCTGACCTCTCTCTTTTTTTTTCTTTTTGGGTCCACCCAGCGATGCTCAGGGGTAAGTCCTGGCTCTGCACTCAGGATCTACTCCTGGTGGTGCTTGGGGACCATTTGGGATGCTGGGGATCGAACCCAGGTCGGCTGCGTGCAAGGCAAACGCCCTACCTGCTGGACTATCAACATCCGGCCCCCAACATCTTTTAATTTTTAAGGTGCTATACTCTTTAAGTGGGCTAATCCCACACTTGCTTTTTTTTGTTTTATGTTTTGTCTACTCAGGGATTATTCCTGGCAATACTTGGGACTGTGTTGTGCCTAGAGATCAAACCTCAGCCAGTGTCATGCAGTAAAAGTTTTCTGCCTGTTGTACTAGCTCTCCAAACTGTTCTTCACCCCTTTACCCCCTCGGTAACACTCTGATAATGTTTAGAGAATTTTATGGAGAAATTATTAAGTCTACTTTGATTGTTTTGGGCCACTCTCAGCAGTACTCAGGGATCACTTCTGGAAGGGCAGGAGACTGTTTGAGATGCTGGGGATTGAGCCCAGGTCTGTCACATCCGTGGCAAGCACTTAACCTCTGTACTATCTCTTTAACCCCTAGGAGCCTAATATGGTTGCATCACATCATTGTGCATTTGTTTTTTGGCTTTGGATCTACACCTGGTGGTACTCAGGGTTTACTCCTAACCTCTGTGCTCAGGGTTCACTCCTGATATTGCTGGGCAGGAGGGAGGGAAATGACCATATGTAGTGCCGGGGAGCTCAGGCAGCCATTTGTCTGGTCCCTCATCCATTCTTTTAAGACCATTTAGAACTTATTTTCTTAAAAGATTTCACATAGAGGATGTTATTGTTGTAATTACGCCCAAATTAAAGTTATTTATCTTTTGGGTGTTTTTTTTTCCCTCCATTTCTTTCTCATCTTTTGTGTCTTTCCTTGATTATGCAGCTGAAGTTATTATGTATTTGTGGTTTGGCAAATTAATCAGAGCTATGATAGGTGGGTGAATAAACAGCATACTCAGACATGAGTGACTGTAAACTTGAAGCAAAATATAGTAAGTTTATAACCAAACAATTTCAGTTACCTTTTCCCCTGCTTTGAGTCACATCTAGCTGTGCTCATGGAGCTACTTCCTGGCTTGGTCTCACCTGTCCATCAGGAGTTTCTATAAATTTTAGGACATAAGCATCACCTTAATAAAGTAAAGAAAAAAAATAGATTCATTGCTGTCTGAACAGACTATTCAAGATTGAAAAACCTTTTAACTTAATTTTGTATTTAGTGGACTACTATATGGTTTTGACAAGTTGCAACTTCAAAGATAGGTGAAAATATACTACATAAAGAAAATGTAGGAAAAATGGGCATCTTGGGAAAAGCATCTGTGAGCAAAGTGGAGAATAAAAATGAGATTGTGGAACTTAAATTTTGAAGCATATGTGTAGTTGTATGTTTATGTAAGTGTTCTAAAGTAAGAAGAGTTTAATACAGAGGTTCTCATTTAACATTTGCTTTTTGGGTCACACCAGGTGATGCTCAGGGATTAGTTACTCCTGGCTCTGCACTCAGGAATTATTCCCTGGTGGTGCCCAGGGGACCATATGGGATGCTGGGGATAGAACCTGGGCCAGCCACATGCAAAAGCAAACGCCCTACCCGCTGTACTGTCACTCTGGCCAATACAGAGGTTCTCAAACTTACTTGGCCTTCTTCCCTTAAAAGAATTTGGGGTACGAAGATAGTACAGTGGGTGCTTGTGTTGCACACAGGCTGACCTGGGTTTGATTCTCTGCATCCTATATGGTTTTCCAAGCACCGCTAGGAGTTATTATGGGTGCAGAGATAGAAGTTACCTCTGAGTATTTCCCGTGTGCCCCTTCCCCTGCAGAAAAAAAATGAAAGGAAAGAATCACTTACTGTCCCCTGAAACCTACCTTTTAAGAGAACAAACAGGGAATCCGCCCCCCGCCCCAAGTACTGAATGCTACAATTCCCCCTTGGGTTCTATTAGCACCCCATAAGGGGATTGGTTGTATAATACACCTACTTTAAGATACACTCAACTGGGGCCAGAGCGATAGCCCAGCGGGAGGGTGTTTGCCTTGCATGCGGCTGGCCTGTGCCGACCTGGGTTCAATCCCTGGCATCCCATATGGTCCCCCGAGCACCACCAGGAGTAATTCCTGGGTGCAGAGCTAGAAGTTACCTCTGAGTATTTTCGGGTGTGCCCCTTCCCCCCCAGAAAAAAATGAAAGGAAAGAATCACTTACTGTCCCCTGAAACCTACCTTTTTTAAGAGAACAAACAGGGACCCCCACCCCCACCCCAGTACCCCCAGTACTGAATGCTACAATTCCCCCTTGGGTTCTATTAGCACCCCATAAGGGGATTGGTTGTATAATACACTTACTTTAAGATACACTAAACTGGGGCCGGAGCGATAGCCCAGTGGGTAGGGCATTTGCTTTGCATGCGGCTGGCCTGTGCCGACCTGGGTTCGATCCCTGGCATCCCATATGGTCCCCGAGCACCACCAGGAGTAATTCCTGAGTGCAGAACCAGGAGAAACCCCCGCCGCTGCCGGGTGTGACCCGGATAAAAAAGGATACACTAAACTAATAAATACCTGGCAAGTGTTTCCTACTGGGTAGTATTTGTGCTTTGACAGCCTGTGTATTCTTCTTTGATATATATGTCCAGATGACAGAGATTTTTTTTTTTGTTTGTTTTTTGTTTGTTTTTTTTTTTTGGGTCACACCCCGCAATGTTTCAGGCTTACTCTGCCCTCAGGAATTCCTCCTGGTGGTGCTCGGGACCATCTAGGATGCCTGGTTGGCCGCCTGCAAGGCAAATAAATGCCCTACCGACTGTGCTATTGCTCCAGTTCCCTGTGCTGGTCTTAAAATTTTGAATTTTTCAGGGGCCGGGCGATAGCCTAGTGGGTAGGGCATTTGCCTTGCACCAGCTGGCCCATGCCGCCCAGGTTCAATCCCGGCATCCCATATGGTCCCCCGAGCACTACCAGGAGTAATTCCTGAGTGCAGAGCCAGGAGAAACCCCTGAGCATTGCCGGGTGTGACCCAAAAAGCAGGCAGATAGATAGATACAGAATGTTGGATGGTTCCAATTCCACCCCTGCTCAGTTTTACTCAGTATTCTCTTTTCCAACCCCTACCTGCCTTCAACCCACCTCAGTTTCTACCTGTGTTTTAATCTTGAAGGAAATATTTTCCTTTTCATATGGTGAATCTGTTCAGTGAGTAGAAATGTTTGCAGTCAGCAACAATTATATTTCCATGTTAAGAGAAGGTAATAATAATATTTCCACTATGTTCAGTACCACCTATCATCCTCAGTAAAAAAGACTTATTTTAAAAAGGAATTTTATGTTCAGCATAGTTCATAGTAGTAGAATGTATATTGTATAATGAAGTTAGAGGTTCAAGCTTACCTGGAAATTGCAGTGAAAGCTATTGGAATACATCAGCTTTGGACAGTGTGTCTCTTATTGTATTGGATAATACTGTTTAAAGGGAAATATTCCTGGTCAGGAATGCAGCCCAGCAGTAGAAAGAAGTTCTATACTATGGAAAATAAAAATTGCAGCCATAGCAGTCATACGTCACAAAGTAGGGTGCTTGCCTTGCCAACCAACCTGGGCTCAACATATTGTCCTAATTACCGCCAGAAGTAATCCCTGGGTACAACCCCCCACCCCCTCACCCCCCCTTTCCGCCAAAACCAAATACATGATGAAAAGTATAACTTCTGTGGGTCACTGTTCAAAATAACTATCTCAAATTATAGACACTTGTTTATTGTAGTGCACAACATGGAACAGGTAACATACATTAGGGATACTGGAAATAAATATGCATATGAAATATGTTTAGCTATTAGATGCATGAATCTAGAACAAGAAACATTGATGACTGAGTTTATCATCATCAATATAAAGTTTAAGAAAAAGTATTAGTAGGATTAGTGATTATTTTTCTTTTCCTTTTTTACCCCCGTTGGGGGCACACCTGATGGTGCTAAGGATTTACCCCCTGGCTCTGCACTCAGGAATCACCCAGGCAAACTTGGGAGACCATATGGGATGCCAGGGATCGAACCCAGGTCAGCCTTTGCAAGGCAAGCACCTTACCTGCTATGCTATCTCTTCAGCCCTCATTATTTTCTTAACTATCAAGTTTATTTTGAAAGGTTAAAGTAGTAAATTAAAATATTAATTTACGTCTCTGAACATATAAGGCTTCTGCCAAGGCAATCACTTGTATCACTTGTCTTTTTGTTCATCGATTTGCTCTAGCGGGCATCAGTAACATCTCCAGTCCTATTGTCCTGTTGTGCTAGTGTAGCCCAAGGGCATCAACTTGCTCAGGAACATGAAAAACCTCAAACTATTCCTCAGGTCATGGGAATGAGGTCTATAATTGTTATTGGTTTTTGGCATATCAAATATAAACTACCATATTTCAGGATGAAAAGTTAAAAATTAATGAGAAGAGCAACTTTAAATTTGCAGCACCTCATTCTAAATTATAGTGATAGCATACTAAAATTTTGTTATTTTATTTGCTAGGAGGAAAGGAATATAACATTAGGTTTGTGATTATTGGTTAAGAAATCAGAATGAAATGCCTAGGAGCAATAGTTGCAAGGGTAGGGCACTGTTGGGAGCCCCTGGGGTCCTAATCAATATCGGGAAATGAGTTTCCTTCTATCTCTGAGGCTGGCAGGGAATGAATGAAAACTCACAGTCCAGCACAGTTCCAAAAGACTTTTACTCATTATTGATAATAAAACAAGTTCTGCCACTACCATCCTAGATAGTGGGATTGCCCAGAACTCTAGCTCTTGGTCAGAACTTCCACCATGCACTTGGGCCCAAGTCTCCCACCAAAGTGGATGGGTCTACCTCAAGTCAGTCCCCTTATTTATACCCAAAACCAATAACCCTGTCTTCAGGGAGGGTAGTGTAAACAAAGATTAAATCACTGCTAGGTGTAGATGTAGGGTGGTGCCACATTTCTTTCAGGTCTAAACAAATGATTATGCCAAGACCCAGTCCCTTCCTCTAAGGTTATCTTATTTGTCAAAACACTGAAGAGAGGGCTGGTATAAATTAGGAAATACATCTTAATGGATGTATATTCATGGGGATAAATGCATTGTAATTTCACGGACTTCATGCAATCTAGATGAAACTCACAAGGTCCTTATTTCTATTCTGCACCAGGGTGATTCTGAGTGTCTTGTCCTCTGTTTACTGATAGGTTCATGCTCGCCTGCTTAAGGGCAAACTAGTATGATTCCCTCCTTTCATCTTAAAAGGTAGTCTCAGCATAGCTAGGCTGGTAGTCTCCTGGTAATTCTAACTGTCCCATGCTGGGACTAGTGGGTATTAAGAGGAAATGTGCCCAATCTAGGTAATCATAGTAGAGGTTATAATAATATTATTATAATAATATTTCAGAAGTTATTAATTCAGAGTCAAAATGACTCCTGTAACTGCCACACCCTCCATCAGTGTTTACACAGGAGGGATCTCATTAGCATGAATCCTGGCTTAAAGACATGTAAATAGCTTAAACTTTAAGTAGATTAAACAGTAAAGATTCAAAGCTAGGTAGGCCCCTCATCCAACAGGACATTTGACTCGCATGTGCCAACCCAGGTTTAGTCCCTGGCTCCGGTATGGTTCCCTGAACCCCACCTGAGCTTAGAACCAAGAGTAAGCCCTGAACATAAGCTGGTGGGACCCAAAACCTAAAAAAAAAAAAATGGAATAAAATGTCTATTAATGTTAAAAACTGTTAAAAATAAACTTTATTATTTTAGCCCAAACGTGGGCATAGAGTACTATTACTAATATACTTAGAAATGTTGAGACAATGATAGTACAATGGGTAGAGCACTTGACTTGCACACAGCCAACGTGGGTTCAGTTCCAAGTACGAGATTTGACCACCAAGCACCACCAGGAGTTATCTCTTATTGCAGAGGCAGGAGTGAGTCAGTTGTGGCCCACACAGTGTGTGTCCCCCCCCAACACCTCCGCAAATTATTGAAATTCGCCACTAATAATCAGTTCTCAAAGTTACCCAATAATTGTCCTATAATCCTATAGGTAGGTTTGCTGAGTTTTGTTTTATATTTATATTACTCTTAAAATTCTGCTTCATTTCATCTTATATTAAGTACTTAGTAAATATTTATGCTCTCTAGGCTTTGAAAATCACAAATGTTAGAAATACTGGTAATATAATACCTATGGAATCCTTTGCATGCCTTTCCTGACTGGACAGAAAAAATTCCTAATTGGATATTTTTGGGGTTTGGGTTGTTTGGGGGGGTCAGAACCTGTGGTGCCCAGGGCTTACTTCTGGCATCAAACTAGGTATACTACATGCAAGGCTGGACTGATATTTTACTGAGTACATTTTTTGTACAGATTTATATTAAAGAACATTACATTAAAATATGATACCTCACTTTGAATTTGTTGCCTTCAATTTTTTAAAAATTTTTAATTTTTTTTCTTATTCAGTCACCATGAATTAGATAGTGTTCCAGTACTGGTCCAGCGATGTCCAATATTCCCCAGGGTCCTTTTTTTTTTTTTTTTTTTTTTTGCTTTTTGGGTCACACCCGCGATGCTCTGGGGTTACTCCTGGCTCTGCACTCAGGAATTACTCTTGGCGGTGCTCGGGGGACCATATGGGATGCCCAGGATCGAACCTCAGCCGGCATAGGCCGGCCTCGTGCAAGATAAACGCCCTACCTGCTGGGCAATCGCTCCGGCCCCCCCCAGGGTCTTTTTCCCTTCTAATCCTTTTTCTTGAGGGACTGGGGTTTTGTCTTGTTTTGAGGTCACACCCATTGGTGCTCAGCACTTATTCATGTCTCTGTGCTCAGGGATCACTCCTGGTGCTCCTAGGGGTACCATATGGGTCCCCCATATGGCATGGTGGGGGAGGAGGGACAAACTCAGGTCTGCCACTTGCAAGGCAATTGCCCTATGAGTTGTACTATGGCCTCAGCCTCTGAAGTACTGGTATTACAATACATTTACTTATATTTTCCATCTCTACTGTTGCTATCCGTTTTTTTTAAAAATCTGAGGTGAAGGAGCCAGAGCAATAACCCAGCGGGTAGGGCGTTTGCCTTGCATGCGGCTGGCCCATGCCGGCTCGGGTTCGATCCCCGGCATCCCATATGGTCCCCCAAGCACCGCCAGGAGTAATTCCTGAGTGCAGAGCCCTTGAGCATTACCGGTGTGACCTAAAAAGCAAAGAAAAAAAGAGAAAAATCTGAGGTGGGCCAGAGAGAGCGTGAAAGGTTGAGTACATATTTCACATACAGGAGGCCTGGGTTTGATCCCTGGTCTTTTTCATCCCTTCTGAACGCTATGGGAAGCAATGCCTTAGCACAGAGTTCTGAGCTGTTCCTGAACACCAGGTTGAACCATGCAGGTGTGGTCCCAAAACAAAAGATCTGAATCTTTGAGTCCAGTGCATACGTGATTTATAAATACTAATTGTTCATATAGTATCTAATGTTCATATGGTATGGAATGGTATCATTCCCCTGGAATGAACCCAGAGCCATGGCAGAGCCTGGCAAGCTACCTGTGGTATATTCGATATGCCAAAAACAGTAACAATAATGACCTCATTCCCAACGAATGAAGATGTTACTGGTGCCCGCTTGAGCAAATTGATGAACAATGGGAAGACGAGTGATACAAGTGATGGTATAATATATAAGATTTTGTTGTACTGCTCGTGGCCTTATTTATTTTTAATATCGGAATATTTTTTGATGGGTGCTGAAGGTGCTCTGGGCTTAATCCTGGCCCTGCCTTCAGGGAATCACTCTTGGCAGGGCTTGGGGTTCCATTTATAGTTCCAGGATTCAAATTCTGGTTGTCCATTTGCTAGATATAATTTTTATATGTCAAAATTATAATATAGCCATGCATGCTTTATTATCTCTTCAGACTCTTGGAGCATATATAAAGAATTATATTCAGTATAGGCAAAAAGAATTTATGATAAATGTGTATGAGGCAACTTGTTCGAAATTTCCCTGATATTTGTAGTAAATTATGATAACCTGTGTTGTTCTTTCAATTAAAGGTAGCCTAGCAGTGCTTTTATGTACTATGATTTACATCACTGTTAATTGGTAAACCAACACTACACCCTTCACTATTGTTTCCTCAATTCCATCAAAGTAGTGCTAATTAGATGCCACGTCTGAATTGATGAATATCAAGCAAATAAGATTAATTTCTGAGACATTCCAGTTATTTAAATCTACCAATTCAGTCATCTATTCTGGGCACTATTTTCCTTGACAGAAATGTAAAATAAAACTATTCTTAACAGGTACTTTTGAGAAGAAACTGAGTAATTATTGAGGAAGGTCATTGAGATAGGTCAGTAGATAGAGGTGGATACACAACCTTGCCTAATAATTGGATGGTGCTACCTGGCTGGAAGATGGAGTTGACTGATGGATCAGAATCTCAGAGGAAAATCTCCTTTTTAAATAATCATTACAGTTATATCATAATGAAATACTGTTGTGTGCTGCTCTTTAACTGTTACGAAAATACAAGGATTACTGATAATTACTACCACCTTACCTAAAGTTGGTTATGATTTGTTTTGTATGTGAAGTATATTTTATTGATTTCATACTTAGTAAACATTTCTATTACTTTAAAGTATGAATTTTTTTTTAATTGTAACATCCGGTTAGAGTGTAATGTCTTTTATAAACAAATGATTTGTATTTCACATGTTCATTTGCTGAACTCTATCTTTATATTTCTTCAGGTTTATGTGAGATTAAGACCGTTCTTCAGGGAATTCCTGGAGCGAATGTCTCAGATGTATGAGGTAAAAATGTCCAAGCTATTATGATACTTATTTTTATTTATTCAGTGTAGTGCTTCTATTTGGATCATGTCCAATAATTCTTTTCTCCTGAATTTGTAGATCATTCTTTTTTACTGCTTCTAAGAAGGTGTATGCAGACAAGTTACTGAACATACTAGATCCTAAAAAAGCAACTGGTCAGGTAAATCTATTCATTTGTTCATTCATTTATGTATGTATGTATATATGTATTTTTTACTGGGTATTTTTATTGAACTTTAAAAAGGTTCAGTTTTTACTTAAGCATGGGGAAGTTCAGTATTTTCTTCTCAGGTAAATTTGAATACTAGAATAACACTGAACTATGAAAGTTACTATGATTCTGTTTCACTTTTTAACTGTAACATTCAGTTAGAACACAACATCTTTTATAAACAAGTTATTTATATTTTTTATGTTTACTGAGCGTTGTCAGTGCATTGTAGAGATTTGTGTTGAGTTGTAAAAATAAAGGACATTTTGAGGGTTTTATGAATATAATTTCAGACAGACATTCTTTAAAGGATACAAAGACCAATTATATTTGTTCACTGTAACATCTGTATCCTCACTTCTCTTGGAATTGGGGAGATATTAATGGGTATATGGAATTTTTCATTGAGTGCAATCTTCTGTTGCACCACAATTGTTGTCACCTTTTAAATGACAGAAACATTAATTTTAACAAAGGAATTCTTGGTTTTATCAAGAAATTTCTTGGAAATTGCAGTTGGCTTAGTAACTCAGATTATCCTAATAATGGATTTAGTTCTTAGTATGTGTCCTGAGTCCCCTAAATACTGTTTGTTTCTAGGTAACTGGGGGGTGGGGGGGCTTGGTTGGTTGTTTGAGTGAACTAGTTTTATTTTATTTTACTCTTTTTTTTTTTTTTTTTTTTTTTTTTTTTTGCTTTTTTGGGTCACACCCAGCAATGCTCAGGGGTCATTTCCTGGCTCTGCACTCAGGAATTAACTCCCTGCTGGTGCTCAGGGAACCATATAGGATGCCAGGGACTGAACACCAAGCAGCTGCATGCAAGGCAAATGCCCTACCTGCAGTGCTGGTGCTCTGGCCCCTGAATTAATCATATCAATTGAAGTATTAAACTTGTAGCAACTTGTAAAGATATCAGGGTTGTTGAGTTTTTTTTACCAAGAACTGAGGAAAATGCCACAAAAGACTTAATAAAAGCTCTTTTAATCAAAAGTAACATACAACAAAATATTAATACATAGAATCATCATGTATAATGGTATTAATTTTGCTTAAAAAATAATTTTCCGGGGCCAGAGCGATAGCACAGTGGGTAGGGCATTTGCCTTGCACCAGCCGGGTTTGATCCCTGGCATCCCATATGGTTCCCCCGAGCACCGCCAGGAGTAATTCTTGAGTGCAGAGCCAGGAGAAACCTCTGAGCATTGCCGAGTGTGACCCAAAAAGCAAAAATAATAATAATAATAATTATAATAATAATAATTTTCCTTGGATTAGAAACTGTGCTGGGTTTTAGAGTTTTTGTTTTGTTTTGTTGATTTAGTTTTGTTTTGTTTGGGACTAAATCCAAAAGTGCTTAGGGTTTACTCTTGATCAGGGAATTGTATGGGATGCTGAGGAATGAACCTGAGTAAGCCACATGCAAGGCAAGCACCCTACCCACAGTACTATCTGTCTAGACCTCCAAACTGATACATTTTCCCCCTTAATTTAACTAATTTTTTTTTAGCTTGCCTCAACTCTAACTCAAACACATGTTAGGACTGGAGAGAGTACAGTAGAGAGGGTGCTTGCCTTGCACCTGACCAGACATGGGTTTGGTCTCCAGCACCGCCTTTGGTGCCCCCAAGACCCTCCACGAGTGATCCCTGAGTTTAGAATCAGGAGTGAGTCCTAAGAACCATTGGGTGTGACCCCCAAAACAAACCTTTCAGAGGTCATTTAACCAAAAGTTTTCTTTATGGCAAGGAAGGAAGGAATTTTTATGTGGGTGTTAAAATTCATCTTTGCAATCTCATTGGCATTGATGTGATCTATTTGGTTCGAGCCCCATTGAGCTATCTCTTGAGCTCAGTGATCCTGGAATTGATATTTTGTTAAGATCTATGGACAATTGGTATAAAGTATACTTCCTTATAATTGCATAAATTAAAATACAGGTATGGGCAGGCTTTTACTCTCAAAAAATTACTTAGTAGGATTAAGGCACAAGAAATCAACTGACAAACTGAAGAATTTCAAGATTTAAAGATAACATAATTTTATCATTTGCTTATAATAGAAACTAATAGTTTGAGTGTTAGAAGTTATATAGACCTTTAATTGCTCAGCATTTTTCAGTTAATTATCTAGCATTTGTAAGACACAAGTTTATATTTCCTTTTTTTATTTTTGTTTTACATCTGGCAATGTGCTAAGTAAGGGGTTACTACTGTCTCTGCACTTAGGAATTACTCCTGGTGGTACTCGGGGACCATTAGGGATGCTGGGGATCAAACCTGGGTTGTCTGTGTGCAAGGCAGACAACCCCTACCTGCTGTACTATCACTCTGGTCCACTAGTTTAGATTTTAACATATAAATTGGAATTCATCATTTCATATAGTCCTTGTTTTTTCAAATTACATACTGCCCAAACAATTTTGAAATGATGGAATGTTTTGGCCTCCATACCTTTTCTCATTCATAAGGGGAAGCTTTTTTTGGAGGGGTCACACCTGGCGATGCTCAGGAATTAATGCCTGAAGGTACTTAGGGGACCATATGGGATGCTAGGGATCATGCAAGGCAAATGCCCTCCCTGCTGTACTATTGTTCCAGCCCCAGTAAAAACATTTTTTTTTAAATGTCAATAAAAAATATTCTTTCTTATATTTTTTTTATTTTGACATGTATAGGATAGGGTTGGGGAGGCTGTGTGCTCTTCTGTTTAGGAGTTAAGGGTTGGGAGCCAAAAGGATTCTTGGTTCTAGTGCTTGGCTGACTACTAACTTACTGTGTGACATTGGGTAAGTCACTTGAATCTCCTTGTACCTCAGGCAACTATCTGGCAAATTCATTAAAAAGCAGGACTTCACTGACAATTAGATGCATTCCTGGGTTGATAAATTATTTTAGAAATTGAGTTTTTTAATTGGAGATACACTGAAGTTTAAGACCTGGCAATATTTGGTTGTAAGGTTTCAGTAACTTAAGTTTATTAGTAAAACCAGCCTAAAGCATAGACTTATTGGAATTTCCTTTATGAAGGAAGATATTAACACTGGAAAGGCCTCTTTGGTATATATTTAGCTTTATGTTTCATTATTTGTTACCCTTTTTAGAGATTTTTTTAAAGGTAATTTAATTTTTTTTTTTTTAAGGCACCGGCTTTTCCGTGAACATTGTGTTTGTGTACAAGGAAACTATATTAAAGACTTAAATATCCTTGGAAGAGATCTTTCAAAAACCATAATAATTGACAACTCACCACAAGCCTTTGCATATCAGGTAGGAAGAAGATTGTGAAACAAACTTCATGCCCCCTCCCCCCATACAACTGATTTAAAGATACATAGCAAGGTAGCAACAAAGGTCCAAAGGAACTATAATGTGGGAGAACAGATTCACGTAATTAAGTTTGGTGGGAGGGGCGGGTATGAGGGAGGAATCTTTGAGTCTTTGGGAGAGATTATACTGTACATGAGAAACCATTATTAATACATTGTAAGCCTCAGAATCTCAATTAGAGATGAAAACTACAGTTGAGAACAAATGTGCCCAAATAGAATATGATGGGAGAACAACTGAAGTTTTTCTTTTGAGTAAATTTTATCAGTATCAACAAAACCATATTGGCTTATTCATTATGGAGATTTCTTATTATTGGTGTGGGAGTGGGGACCACACACCGAGTAGTGCTCAGGGCATACTCCCAGTTCTGCACTCAGGGATCACTTCTGGGAGACAATATGGTCTGCAGGACATCAACCTGGGTTAGCAGTATATAAGGCAAGTATCTTAACAGCTGGGCTATTGCTCTGATACCAGAGTTTTGTCTTAAATGAAGTATATGACTGGGATATAGTTCAGTAGTGAAGTACGCACCTTGCATGTATGAGGCCTGGCCCTGCTGTACTTTTTTCTCCAGCCCTTTTTAAAATTTTTGCTTTATTAATTTTGCATATATCTGAGATTTACTTGACAATAAGTCAGTGAAAAATGGTGATGGCAACAACTGGGTTGTGTCTGAAACAAAATTTTCCTCATACCTTCTTTTTGTAAGAAATGAAGTGAAAAGAAAGGTTGAAAACTGTATGAGATTTCAATATATATATTCATTTTAGGTCAGTTTATGTTTTGCTTCCACTTTAGAACGCGCTTTTAAGAATTTCATCTTGCTTCTGAAATAGAGTAAGTTGTTATGTCCTACTTCAGAAAGCATTTTGACATTTGTCTTGGTTTTTGCTATAAAAATGATTTGCAGGGGGCTGGAGCAATAGCACAGTGGGTTAAACACAATTGTTAAACACAATAGCGTTTGTGTTTGTTAAGCACAATAGCATTTGTGTTTGTATCTGCAGCCGGACCGTGGTTCAATCCCGGCATCCCATATGGTCCCCTGAGCACCGCTAGGAGTAATTCCTGAGAAAAGAGCCAGGAGTAACCCTTTAGCATCGCGGGTGTGACCCAAAAAACCAAAAAAATGATTTGCATTGTTTTATACTTTTTCTTTTTTTTTTTTTTTTTGCTTTTTTGGGTCATACCCTGCAATGCTCAGGTGTTACTCCTGGCTCTGCACTCAGGAATTACTCCTGGCGATGCTCGGGGACCATATGGGATGCCAAGGATCGAACCCAGGTCGGCCGCAAACGCCTCTACCCGCTGTGCTATTGCTCCAGCCCCAAGTTTTATACTTTTCTTCCATGATATCCCATTGACTCAACTTACTATTCCTACTATGAGGTTATCTTGTTAATTGTTAGGAATCAGTCAATGAATGGGACATAGTCCCTGTATATGCTTTCTGGTAGTTATGTCTGTTAGCAACTAACAGTAATTAGTTGTTTACTCAAGAAACTAATTATTTCTTGAGTAAGATTTTTTAGTTACTGGAAATGATTATGCTGAAGATCTGTTTAATTGAATCCTACAGTTTTATATATTGCTGAGACAAAATTACCCTGATAAACCAGTTGAGCTTCAGTTTATTTCTAAGCATCTTTCTTGTACTATATTGAATTACCAAAGAATGAGCTTATTAAGAACTTTTGTAAATCATAGTGCCTAAATTAAGTAAACAAAAGTATTACAAGTACAAACTCTTAACATTCCTTAGATCTTATAGATTGATGTTTACTTACATTTGTAAATTCTTTTTTAAAGCTTTCCAATCAGGCAAAATGTGAAATGAAATAAAGAGGATTTACTTATTTGTTTTAGCTATCTAATGGAATCCCTATAGAAAGCTGGTTTATGGATAAAAATGACAATGAACTCCTAAAATTGATTCCATTTCTGGAGAGGCTTGTAGAACTGGTAGGTATATCTTATTATCTTTTCCTGTGATATTTTTATTGCCTCAAATCTACTGAAGTAAAATCTTTTATTTTAGTTACAATACTAACTTCATTTCTCCGTGTATAGTTTAATTTCTCTCTCTCTCTCTCTCTCTCTCTCTCTCTCTCTCTCTCTCTCTCTCTCTCTCTCTTTTTGGGTCACACCAGCAATGCTTAGGGTTATTCCTGGCTCTGCACTCAGGAATTACTCCTGACAGTGCTGGGGACCATATGGGATGCTGGGGGATCAAACACGGGTCAGCTGCATGCAAGGCAAATGCCCTACCGCTGTGCTATCTCTCTGGCCCATCTCTCTGTTTTTGGTTTGATTTTTGAACCACACACTGCAGGGCTTACTCCTGGCTCTGTGTTCAGGGATCATCCTGGTGGGCTCTTGGGATCACACGGGGTTGACCACATTCAAAGCAAATGCCCTACTGGCTTTATCATTGCTCCAGCCCCATGGAGTAGTTATTTTTCAAGTTAATTTGGTGGGAGATTAAAGAAAAGGCTGAAAAGAACTACATGTATCTTTATAAATTATATTAAAATTGAGTTTATTGCTGTGTAAAAACAAAGTAGAACCTAACGGTTTTGATTTGTCCTCATCTTATAAAATTGTTTTTATAAAACTTTTGCTGACAGTTGTTCGTGGCTAAGTCATAGAGCACATACCTTGCATGTGTGAAGCAGCAGACTAACCAATAGTCTGGTCCCTGTGCAGTGCAAAATGTATCCCACTCTAGAGCCTCAACACTCTACCATCAACAAAAATCTAAATTTGGGGGCCGAAGCGATAGTCCAGCTGGTAGGGCGTTTGCCTTGCATGTGGCCGACTGGGTTCGATCCTCGACATCCCATATGGTCCCCCATGCAGTGCCAGGAGTAATCCCTGAGCATCACTGGGTGTGACCCAGAAGGGGGAAAAATAATCTAACTTCTGCGTTAACCACTTCTGTATTTTATATTAGGCAAACAAAATACTATATTCGTAAACAATTTAGTAGTATATTTTCTCTGCAAAATTAAGAATTTTCCTAAGTTTTCAGATCATACTTGCAAGGTTAATTTGTTTTTCTGCCATTCTTTTCTCCATATAGAATGAAGATGTTCGGCCTCACATCAGAGACAGATTTCGTTTGCATGATTTGCTGCCCCTGATTAAATACAAAGACTTGTCAAATCACTGAAGGGGGAGAGAATGCAGGACCCTTTTTGGACTAAGACGAAACATTGCCATTACTGTTGAAATTTTGCATTTTTTGTACCCCGTCTTGCTTTTCTTATCTTTGGTGCCCAATAATAATCAAGGGTTACAGAAAGAGACTTTATCTCAGATTGAATACATACAGTAGGTAGGCTAAACAGAAGAGTCTTTAGAACTAGTGCAACTCCAGTGAAATTTTTTTTATGTACAGGACATCTGCAGTTTATAAAGAATTCTGTTTCTGCCACCAGCAGTTTGACCTGTGGTCACACAGGATTTTATGATAATAACAGAGATGAAAAAAGGACTTTTTATTTTCTCTCTGTTTGGTGCTCTAAAGTGGGTTTGTAGCCACTTTTCTGTTACTTTTAAGATTCTCATTTCAACAGGAATGGCCAGTAAGTTGTTTGATTTTTCCTGTTAAGGTTTATAACCTTTTTACATTTTTGTCCTGTGTTAGATTAGAATTTCATTATGCATTCCTTTTTAGTTAAAGCGCTTCATAGTTTTCTGGAAAAATAGTCAATTTTTAGTTTTATATTATACATTTGAATGGCCGTTTTCCTGCTTTGTCTGCCTGCATATTGTATATTTGTTTAAAAATATTCTCTACTTTTAGTCCATGTAAGTTTCATTTAGAAGGACATGCATTTATATTTTGTTTCTGTAATATTCTACTGTAGGTGAAATATTTTCAAAAATCAAGAGACTGGGTAGATAAGAATATATGAATGACTAATATTCAAAAGATTTAAACCATTGTGATGGCATGTGTTCCCTAATGGTAATATCTTGCAATGGCACAGATTCAATGGATAAAGGTATACCTCAGAACTTCACTGTGCTCACCAATCTTTGAGAAACGAGTTTGGTCACCGTTGGGCTTGATTGGTTACTGCTGCCTTTGGTTTTCTCCAGGAACGAAGTATTCAGCACAGTGATGCAGTATTTTATTTTGCATGGGCTGGTAGTACCTCTGTTATGCTCTCAGTTACAATCAATTTAAAACTCTGTGTAACAGTGTTGGTACCATACAGTGGCTATGCATAATCCTGTGGCACAGTAAACTCCCAAGCCACCAGTGCAGTTAGTATGCTCTCATAGTGGTTTTCTATGATATATAAAAATAGTCTTCAAGCCTTGGTTCTTTAATGCAGCTACCACAAGAGGTTGATATTTTTATAGTGGTGTGTAATCTCCTTTTCGGGAGGCTTTTATGGAAGGTAGAATTTGTAAAAGTTAGTATTGCTTTGCCTCTCGACTGCATTAACATGCCATAGGCTCAGACTGTTTTTGTGTAAAGGATGTCAAAGAACGGCACTTTTTCTAAAGAGAAGTTTGATATTTTGTATGCTTGTTAAGAAAGTACAGTATTGGAAATTAAAGGTGGACAACTGATAATTGAGGAGTATGTCACTTAATTTTTTATGTATATTACCTGTTTACTTGTACAACTTATTGTACAAATACATGCAGCTTCATTTTCAAATGAATCCTTAAAATAAGGAAATCTTTTAGGAAAACATTTAATTTTTTGTATTTTTTGATTTAAAGGCATGAGTTATGTCAGTTTTCAGTGTATTAATGAAGATTTTAACTTTTCATCAGGTTGAGTGTTTTCTTACTATATTATCTGTTGTATATGTAGTTAGCATATTGTGTCACTGAACTGTTTAAAAATCTAGCATGTAGAGCAAGCCTGTTTTGTGGAAAATCCTTATTCATTAAAATAATCATGGCAGATTTTCTGCAAAGAGCAAAAAGCATTTGCAACTCAGAATACTGGTTTTGTTTTAATTTAAAGAAAGGTATTTTGCTTGCAGGAAAAAATACTACAGATTCATTTTAATGAGAATCTTTGAAATGTATTTATCTTTAGGGCATCTGGGCATCTTTATGCTGTTTGTCTTATGTCTTTCTGGAAATAAAATGTAAATACGTTACCTTTACATATGCTCTTGCTCAAAATTGTGAACCTAGTCACATTTCTCCAATGCTAACCTTTTTATGCTTAAACAGCAAAACCCAAAACATAAGACTTAAGCTTTCAGTGTATATTATAATTGCTGAAAGTTTTCTGATTAAGTAAATAGTTTCAAAGGGCTTTCCACAACTCTAGGGAAATGTAAACACCTATACCATTTGTGCCTCTAGGCACTCTAATTATAAGACCAACTTTTATTAATGGTAGAGCTGTTTTCAGTCCTGTGATGGGAAAGTTTCTTTGTTAACTGACAAATCAAGCAAGCATAAAAAGATTCTGTAAAGAGGGAAATTATAAAGGAAATTTTATATAGTCTGAGAAAATTTGAAACCAGCTTAATATATTTTTCTTCATTACCTGATTTGAGTCATTTTAAATTTGTTAATGCAAAAGTTTTATAACTTATAAAGAGACTATTTATCTGGCTTCCTCACACCTTAGTGTTTAATTTTCTCATTTCTCTTATCTTTTGGCAGAAGTTACCTTAAACACTTCCATTTAATTAAGTGGATGTGTATATTTTATTAAGATGTGTCCAGCCCCTTCATTTCACACAGGATTTATAAATTCATAAAAACTGATTGTAGTAGTGGGCCGGAGCGATAGCCCAGCGGGTAAGGCGTTTGCCTTGCACGCGGGCCGGCTCATGCCGGCCAGGGTTCGATCCCGGCATCCCATATGGTCCCCGAGCACCGCCAGGACTAATTCCTGAGTGCAGAGCCAGGAGTAACCCCTGAGCATTGCCGGGTGTGACCCAAAAAGCAAAAAAAGCAAAAGAAAAAAAAAAACTGATTGTAGTAAATGCAGGAGATGATACCTGATAAGACACAGCAAAAGTGACCGGTGTACACATAATATTTCTGAAGTACACAAAATCGTAATTCTAGTGATTAATGTCTGGCTTTAAAGACATTCTTTTAAATATTTGTATTGTTAAACTATTTTAATAAGTTGTATTTTAATTCCATGTAATAATATGTGTAGCCATAATCAGATTTTTATCACCGTATTTCTCCATGGATCTTAAAAGAGATCTGCTAACAATTCAAGCCCATAAATTGTTTTATATTACTAGCTAGTATGTATATTTATTTACCTGATGGTTTTATCTTGTTTTCCAAATTTTGGGGTGAGGGGAATTTGTTGAAATCATTCTAAGTTCTATAAGTGGCTATTTTTTTTTTCTTGTAACTGTCAGTGAAAATGACGTGTACATCATTCTCTCTTTTCTCCTCCTTCCCTCATCTGTGCGTGTGTACAAGTGTGTTTTTAAGGTTAAACATAGATTTTTTAAACATTACCTTTGGCCAATTACTTTTCATCTAGATATTAACTCTATTCACCTTCTAAAAGACGTTTGTTCTCATTGTTTTGTTCAGTCAACTTGCCTGAAAAACAGACTCATCTCATCAGTGAAGAAAAAAAAGCATATCATTAATACTGCAAATCTTTCCACGAGCACAGACTTCTTCATAAGGACCAGATCGCTTTCACGCCTTGGGTCAATCACATAAAGTTGAAATGTAAAGGACACTGAAGCCTTCATATAATTGTACTAATATGGTGTTTTAATGCTACATCATTACCTAATTAAGGTTTTCTGACCTGACTTCTTTTTGTCTTCCTAGATATTTATTTGTTACCTCTTTTTAATCTCATGTATCTAAATTAACTTAGTTAATAGTTACCCACCGAATAACTATGCCAAGCAACTAGGAAAGAATGTTTATTTTATTTCCCCTTATAGGGGAAGAGTGGACTGGGAACAAAATGTATGGGCCAAAAGGCCTTAGGTTGTCATTCATTTACTTTCTTATTCCTCTCATGAGCTCTGTTTGAGTACACTATTTTGATGTGCTTGATTATAGCATTAGCTTTTCTTGTCTTTCCCCAAGTTGATAGCCTACCAGAAACCTGTATAAAACACATTTTAAAAGTTCAGAATAGGTATCACAATTCAGGATCTTATATTTAAATACTTAATTATTGGAATCCAAGTCTCATGAGGATACATTTTTATAAAATGTTTCTCTGTATCTTGAATTTAAATTACTTGCCCGGAGGCAAGAATTCTGGGGTATAATGCAAACTATATTGAGAACTTTTTGAAAAGTGGATGAGAGCAACAAGTTTATACTTACTTTATGGTTTTGATATTAGTATTTTAAGATATATCAGCGGTTCTCAAACCTGACAGTTTATTAGAACTACTGTAAGGAGTTTTTGAAATTAATTCTTGAGACTCTAGCCCTGTAGAAATTGTCTTATTGGGTCTAGAGACAGAAAGATCTCTTGATAAAGCTCTCTAAGTGATTCTGATAGAAAGGTTTGGGAAATCACTGTTTTAAATGATGTGATAGTGGTTTGAGAGTAGGTAACAAAATAAAAGTTTACCAGACATCTCTTTGTGGTAGTTTTCTTTTTTCCCAAACTGGGACCAGATTTCACAGAACTTAACTCAAGATACATGGAGGAAGAATAAGGAAGTTTGGGGCTACTGCTCATTATTCTTGTCCTTCATAATTTTTAAAAGTCTGCATTTCTAGTACTTGGAATAGTTGATCATAGACACAGCTGAAGGACATATCCCTGAACAAGGCCATTATATATACATATATATATATATAAATATATAAAAAACTGTAAAATATTTCACTATTTTTTTTTATTTTATAAATCTTTGTAGAAATAAGCAACGGAATACTTTAACCTTTTGAAATGGGATTTTTCAAGGTAGTGTCCTTTTAGCATAAAGGTAGAGGGGAGGAGTTAATATTCTCTCTGCCTGTTTCCACCTGAATCAATATAAAGTCATGGACATTAAAATCTCAGTTTTATTTCTACATATTTACTATGCAGTATAGCCGTGAACAAGTAATGTAGATTTAGTTTTCTCATCATCAAATGCCCTTATCACCCTACCTCACAGGGTTGTTGTGGGGATAAATAAAACTTTTATGGAAGCACTTTTCTTTCATGATATTTTATCAGTTATTAGAGTCAATTTAACATTTGTGCAGTGCTTTAAGTGCACATTTTTACTTTCACATTATTTCCCTTGTGATGATCTTTAGGACCTACAAGGTGCAGTCAACTTCAGGTAATAGAAAAACACAGGGATGGACTGAGAGCTCAATGGGTCTAGCTTATGTTCTGCAGAGGTCTGGGTCCAGTTCCTGGCACTGTGGTCCCCTGAGCATGGCCAGGCAACCCTCAAGCACAGGATCAGGAATAGCCCTGGAGAACTAACAGGTGTGATCCTCAAACCATAATCACAAAACTCTGAGCTGAGGATCTTACAGCTACAAGAATATTGGGAGAGAGGCTTGAAATAAGAATCACTATAACATACTTCCCAAAACGTCAAATTCTTGTATGAATATGTTTATACAGTTTCTAGGTCAATTTAGCCAACAACATGTTCTGTTCTTAATAACTCTGTATAAGAGTATAGAAGAGTACTTTAGAATTCCAACTTTAGTGAAGTGCAAAAATCAATGATATTTTTCACAGTCAGAAATCTGGTCAGAATTATATAACATTAAATAGAGCCTGAAGGCTTGTGTGCCTAACAGGGCACTTGCCTTGGAAACGTCAACCTGGGTTAGATTTTTTGCCACCACAGGAGGTACACCAGCCAGTACCTTTCAGTAAATTTTTTTTAGTGTCAGCTAAAAATGTTAGCAAGCATGAAATCTTGAGAGGCTAAGCACATTGAAGGCAGATGTAACATCTCTTACCTCTGATAATATTGATAACATCAATAACGATATTTTGGGGGGGTTGTGTTTGGGCCACACCCAGCAGTGCTCAGGGCTTACTCCTGGTTCTGGGCTTAGAGATCACTCCTGGTGGGGCTTAGGGACCACATGAGGTGCCAGGGATCTGACCTGGGTCAGCTGCATGCAAGGGAAAACCTTACTGGTTGTACTATGCTCTGGCCCCAAATAACTTTTTTAAAGGTAGCTGTGGGGTTGGAGATAGTACAGCAGGTAGGTGCTTGCTTGTCTGGGTTCAATTCCTGACACCAAACACGGTCCCCCAAGCCCTATTAGGAATGTCCCTGAGCACAAACGCCAGGAGTAAGCTCTGAGCATCGCTGGATGTGGCCTTGCAACAAAAACAAAACTGGTAGTAGGTCTCAGAAGGAGCATTCCAAAGGCTAAGTTATTACAACCTAGCTTTAGGTGTCACTTTTGCCTTACTGATCAAAAGGAATCACAAGGCTAACCCACATGTAAATGGACACATCAAAGCAATTGAATACTATTCACTGAGGGCTCATCTTTGGAGATAAACTCATAGAGAATTTGATAGTTCTGTGTTATATTTGGACTTGGAGGCAGTATCAAATTGTATATGGTTTGAAGCAAATAGTTTGAACAGCTTTCTTGAATTTAAGAGGTTCATGCTATGAGGGACCCTAAAATCTAAAGCTTCATTAGCAGATTCGTTAAGCTGCTTCTGACTCCTTTCCCAAAGGATGTAAATGTGGCTCCAAGGAACCCTTCTATTGCATAAAGTACAAACTACTTTGATTTCCAGGAAAGGAGGAATCACTCAGCTTTCCTACACCTCACCTGAAGTATCCGGTCTTTTGTTCAATGTCATTTCATCATCTCAGTGACTAGAACCCAGGTGTCCTGACTTTCAATAGTCCTTTAAAAATACTGTATTAAAAAGTACTTTATGGCTGAAGCACTAGCAGCTTGCCTTGTGTGAGGCGGACCACCTTTGGCACATCAGGTTCCCCCAACCCCTGCTAGGATTAAGCCCTGAGCCCTTTTCAGGTGCAAGACCAAAAATGAAAAGTTTTAAATTGTGTGGTGAGGGTCTATAACTGCTACTGTTATTGGCATATCAAATCTGACACGGGTAGCTTGCCAGGCTCTGCCGTGTGGAAGAATGATCATTACAGTGTATAAATGTGGAAGATCCTGGGAAGGACCTGGTCCTAACTTCCCCTTATTGTCTAAGAATGTTGTGTGGCCACAGAGCGGCTGCGTGCTAGCGCAGAGGCTCTACATGATCCTGAAGCAAGCAGGTGCCCTTGGGCTACACTAGCATGTGACAGGACATATGGAGATGTTACTGGTGCCCGCTTGAGCAAGTCAATGAACAACGGGAAGACAAGTGATACAGTGGTGAGGGTCAAGGGATGGAGGGATGGTCAGAGAAGGTGCTCAAAAGAGCTGAGCACCTGTCTCCCATGCAAGATTCCCAAATTCAGTCCCTGTCAAATGGGCTTCAAGCTGTGCTGGTGGCTAGAGAGCAGCATCAGGCCCCAGTTCTGAATTGCCAAGCGCATCTTCACAGGCCAGATATTGCCAGGAGTGACCCATAAGACCCTGACCATAGCCGGAAACTTTGTACTCCCCAGTTTTGTTTTGTTTTTTTTTTAAGTACTATTACAAACCTCCATAGTACATTTCCCTGTAATTGTACATAAACTTGGGGCTTGGAATTTCTTTTCTCCCTGGAAAAGCGCCCCCGCTTTAGAGAGGGTCACACCCAGCGATGCTCAGGGGTTATTTCTGGCTCTGCACTCAGGAATTACTCCTGGAGGTGCTCGGGGGCCATATGGGATGCCAGGGATCGAACCTGGGTCCATCTGGTCGCATGCAAGGCAAACACCCTACCTCCTGGACTATCATTCCTGCCCCAGCCCCCCTTCTCTCTTAAGCATGCTTCTTTTTAATAAAACATTCACTGAAAAAAATTCATAAAACATGGTGGAATTGGAAGGCTAAGACTGAAGAACCAATTTATTTTATTTTATTTTTTTGCTTTTTGGGTCACACCCGGCAACGCTCGGGGTTACTCCTGGCTCTGCACTCAGGAATTATTCCTGGCGGTGCTCGGGGGACCATATGGGATGCCGGGGATCGAACCCGGGCTGGCATGGGCCGGCCGCAAGGCAAACGCCCTACCCGCTGGGTTATCGCTCTGGCCCATGAAGACCCAATTTATAATTCTATACTTTTTCCCTCTGGCTGCTCCTTACATGCTTCCACATTAAGTCCTTCAAGATTTCTCATTCTAGCCTATTTCCAGGAACTTCACACTATTCCATCTACCTCTATGATCTAATTCTCTGAGTCCAGACATCTAATTCCAAATGTGTGCTAGAAATTTTTTATTAGCTATTCCACAGGAATATATAGATCTGTGTCCAGAACTTAGTTTATCTGTTCCTTATTATGACAGGCACCATTTGATCACTTTCAAAACCATTTATTGAGTAATTACTATATGCTAGGCACTGGTTATACAGCATTAAAGGGCAGAGAAAGAGTCCACATGTTCCAAAACACATTGAATGAGTGAAAGTCATCAGGTATTATAAAAAAATACTTTGATATGTCAAAATCTGCAGGGCAGGCCAGCAGGCTGGAGGCCCACAGAGTAGTTGGTAACTGAGTTCAATTCTGAAAGCAGAATATTTTTTTTTTCCCTTTATGGCTTCCTGGATCGCACCCAGCAATATTTAGAGGTTACTCCTGGCTCTGCACTCAGGAATTACTCCTGGCGGTGCTCAGACCATATGGGATACTGAGGATCAAACCCGGGTCAACCGCAAGCAAGGAAAACGCCCTACCGGTTGGACTATTTCTCTGGCCCCAGAATTTTTCTTGAGCTGCTAATGTGTTCCACCTAATTTGGACAAGATGTTAACAGCAAACGAATGTTTGAAGAGAAGCGAGGGCTCATGAACCAGCCAAGTTAATACATATATTTGGTGTGTGGGGAGGGCAACGTATAGGTTACACCAAGAGGTATTCAGGGGTCACTCACTGAACTTGGTCCTGAAACAATATTCAGCTGCTGACACAAAAAGATCAACCATCAAAGTCCCTAAATTCTATTGGTTTTGACCCTTAAAATTGTTTGCACTCTTGGGCAAGAGATAGCTCAAAGGGCTGGAGCAGATAGTTTGCTCCCTGGCACATCCGATCCTCCTCCACTAACCCCGAGCACCTTGGGTGTAGTCCAAAAGAGAAATAATAATCTTCACATTCTAATGGGCAGAATTATCTGAGGCTCTTGCTAGAAAGCAGTTCCTTGTTTAATAAATATGTAATGAGACCCAAGGGTCTGCATTCCCAACAAGCTATGTGTCGCCCCAATAACTTTAATAGCTGGTTATAGAACAGCATTTGACAGAGTATTTGTAGACTCTGAAAGACAAGAAATGAGAGAAAAAATGGTTGCTAGTAGAAGCAACAGAATAGCCAGTCAGTTGTATACATAACTTATTTCATAACCTGCTGTACCAAGCACATGTATTAAATGTTTGAAAATAAGTTAACAGTAACAAAAAGGAAAATATCTAAAACTGTTGGCGCCCCTGAACCCCTTAACCACACACAGCTTAAGTAGTCCAAAGGGCAGAAGCGCAATTCAGCCCTTCCTAACCCCTCTGTGGTGTGCGACCTCTTCCTTTCTTCTCCAACGCTCCGCCACACAGCCGGGTTAGGGGCCACGAGCCTTTCCACCCAAAGGCTCTTGGGAAGCCACCTGAGCTTTCGGGCTCGCGGGCAGTGCTCTCCTCGGGTATCTGGTCACAAAGCCCCCCGGCCCTGCAGCCATCACTGTTACCTTTTCCACACTTAACCTCACAATGCTGCTTTTCTCGCTTTGGTCGCAGTCACCGCGACTGCAATGTGTTTACCTATCTCTGTGCTACTCGATTGTGAGCTCCTCGCGGCACGCTGGATGGAGTCCGATGCCTGGTGCTGGCAGAAGCGCAGAAATCCTGGGCGAGAGAATGAATCATGCACTGGCCTGCGGGGACTCGCGGGAAGGGGTCGCCCCCAAGCACAGGAGCTCTCTTCGATTCCTTCGTGCCTAGTTCCAGAAGCACCGGTCACTCCCAGTCCCCAGTCGGATCTGGGGACACTGGCTGGAAGGCTCTTAGGTAAGGGGCGCTCGCTCCTACCGCGTCCCTCCCGGGGCACGCACGCCCCCGACTTCCAGAGGGGACCACCCCCATCCCCACTCCCTGCGGCACCCTCACAGCGCGCGACCCCGGCCCCGCAGACGAAAACGCAGAGTCCGGCACTTCTGAGCGCGGCGTGGAGAGTTCGGGGTCTCGGCGGGCATCAAACCCACCACTGGGGAGCGCACCCGACCGGGAGGGTGGCCAGGGAGTGGCGGCGGGGTCCGAACGAAGGCCAGGCGCCGGGTAGAGGGCCGCCCCGCCAACTCCGCGGCACTTACACTTCCTCCTCAGGGCCAGGGCGAGGAGCAGGATCCTGGAGGCTTCCTCTCGCACCCCGCCCCACTAGCGTCCAGAATCGTCCCGCGTCGCGGGCTCTCCCCGACGCTCAGCCGCGCGTCCCGCCCGACTCCCCCCGCCCGCCCGGCCGCGTTCCCCGCCCCCTTTCCCGCCTGCGCGCGCGCGTCGCCACCGCCCGGAGGGGCGGGGCCCGACCGCTGCGTGTAGTCAGCCACGGTCCCAGCCTGCCCCGCGCCGGCCAACGAGAGCAAACCCGGTGACTCACCTCCGCCGCGCTAACTCCGCGCTCCTCCTCGCCTCACACGCTCACACCCGGCTCGAGATGGCGGCGGCCGCGGCGGCGGCGGGGACTCCGACTCCTGGGGTGAGGAGAAGTTCCGGGGGCAGGGTCCGGGCTGACGCCGGCCCCACGCCGAGGCCGGCACTAACGCGGCTCGCTCTCTTCCGTAGACGCGGACACGTTCACGGTGGAAGACCCGGTGCGGAAGGTGGGGGCGGCGGCACTGCCGGCGGGGACCGCTGGGAAGGCGAGGACGAGGATGAAGACGTCAAGGTGGGTGCGGGCCAGGAGTCAGGGCGGCTGCCGGCCGGTCCTGCCGCCACTGGGCGGCCAGCGGGGCGGGCGGGCGGCGGAGTCAGGGCCCCGGGGCGCCGCCCGAGCCTGCGAGCAGTGGGTCCGGACGCGAGCGTTTGGGCCCGGCGCTGCTCCCCCGGCCCTGTGGAGCGGAGACGCGCAGCGTGGCCTTTCGGACTTCCTAGGCGAGGGCGGGAAGCGACCCGGGTCCCAGCCCCTTGTTTGAGGGTCCGCGCCCCGGCGTGGTCCTCACGCCAACAGGCGACTGGAGGTGACAGCGGCGGTGGTCCGGCCCACGTGCGAACTTGGCGGTCCGGAAGCCACTGGGCCGGATGAGGCGAGACCGGGGCCACTTGGGCGTTGCGCCCGGGGGCTTGTGCCATATGGAAGAAGGTGCTGCAGTTCACCTGCCCTTGCGGGCTCGGGTTTCCCTGGGGTCAGTAATGAATTAATGTTCTTGCCCCCTTTTGTAAACTTCGTTCTACCGTTCGTTGGGTGCGCGATCTGTCAGTGGGTTAATTTCAGCCTTTTCATTTTTACGCTCAAGGTAAATAGAAACAGTAACGTGAAAAAACTTTTAGCCTCCCTTCCCCCACCCTGTGGCCAGAGGATGAACTGAGCGCTGAGATGACCCGGGAGAGCTAGAGATCAGAAACTGGGGTGGCCACCCACTGGCCTAAAAAATGGAGGGTTGACCGAGTTACTCGTCTATCCAGGATCTGCTTCTAAGGAAATACTGAAAGTTTGGTATTTGAGCAGGAGTCAGCATTCTCCTTTTTTATTTTTCTCTATCCTGTGTTGTTCTGAACCATCTTTTCCGGAGTCATTTGTTGATGAAAACTCCAGGGGCTTCATCATGGCTTTTATGACATTGTAACTACTGCATTGGGTGGAAGTAGCAAGCTCCAGCTCAGAGCTTGTCTCAAGCTCAGAGTGCTAAGACCTTTAGTAAAGTTTCCAAATATTTTAAATATTAGCACAGAATTTAGGGGTTGAAACTTTTTTTTTTCTTTTCTTTTTTAATGGCCTTGATTCACTTGGTGGATATTTACTTTCCTTTTTTACACTTAATCACATACTGGGACCCCTACAAATTCTGCTTCGGTTTAAAAAGTTTAAGCTAAATGAACTTATTCCTTTTTTTTTTTTTTTTTTGGACACACTTTTTTGGGGTTCTATTTATGCAACAGTCTGAGGTTCAGAGATAATGGGAGTTTTGCATAAATTGTGGTTAACAAATGAGCAGTACTATTGGTAAAGTTCTTAAAATGTGTCATTCTAAATGTGAAATAGACATGGAAGTGGATTGTTATCAGTCTCCGTGCAAGATATTGGTTGTCATGGGGCCGGGCGATAGCCCAGCGGGTAGGGGCGTTTGCCTTGCAGTGTGGCCGCCCATGCCGCCCGGGTTCAATCCCCGGCATCCCATATGGTCCCCCTAGCACCGCCAGGAGTAATTCCTGAGTGCAGAGCCAGGAGTAAAGCTTGGGGCCGGAGCGATAGCCCCCGCGGTAGGGCCTTTGCCTTGTGCGCGGCTGGCCCATGCCGGCGGAGTTCAATCCCCAGCATCCCATATGGTCCCCCAGCACCGCCAGGAGTAATTCCTGAGTGCAGAGCCAGGAGAAAACCCGGAGCATTGCGGGGTGTGACCCAAAAAAGAAAAAAAAAAAGATATTGGTTGTTCCTACCTTGTAGATTTTTATGTTTGGGACAGATTTGTCTTTTCACTTTTTCTCTCTAGGGATGTAACAGTTACAACATCTGTTAGGAAAATTGGGAATAAGGTAACATCTGAGGATAAAAAAGGTAGATCAAGAAAATACCAAAAAAAAAAACAACAAAGTTTGAAGTAAGCTGCTCACTGATAATGATGAAGTAGCCTTTTTGAGTTTACTGGATAAATAAGTTTCAGTCATCATAAATATAATCTGATCACTTGAAATTCATTTTGGAGCTTTACAGATTCTTGGGACCTTACTTATCTTGTCCTGTTGCTGAGTGCAGAATTAATATCTTTTGTTGTTGCTTTTTGGTCTCACCCAGCAATGCTCAGGGCTTACTCCTGGCTCTGCACTCCAGGAATTACTCCTGGCGGGATCTGGGGGCTCATATGGGATGTCGGGGATTGAACGAGGTTCAGCCATGTGCAAGGAAAATACTCGCAACTGTACTGTCGCTGCAGTTCCAGAATTAATTTTTTAAGTTTTTGTATAGTAGGTTATTAATTTAGGTTCCATATACACACCAATTATGATAGTCATATATGGTTTCTATTTCATATTTCTTTAGAAACATACTTTAATGGATTTAATATATGTATGTGAATTTCTTTTGTACAATTATTTACAAAGTTTTACTTTTTGTTTTGGAAAGTACAACAATGTGTTGTTCCTGGTAGTGCTCTGAGAGCCATGTGGTGCCAAGGATCCATCAGTCTCACATGTAAAGCATGAAATCTCCCCAGCCCCATAGGAAAAAAAAGATGGAACTTCATTTTTTGTCAGTTGAGATGTGCGCTTCTCCAGGAGTCCCAAGATAAAGTGTCTTTAATATTTTGATTCCTGGTCTTTGGAATCAGACAAACCTGGATTATTAGAATCTCATTTTTTTGGGAAGTGCGGCCACGCCCAACTGTACTTAGAGCTTACTCGTGGCTCAGTGTTTAGAGATTACTCCTGGCAGAGCTGGGGCGGGGGTGGGATGGGGGTATGTGGAGGTGTCAGAAATCAAACCAGGATGGGGCCAGAGCGATAGCCCAGTGGGAAGGGCGTTTGCCTTGCACGCAGCTGGCATCGGGTTCGATCCCGGCATCCCATATGGTCCCCCGAGCACTGCCAGGAGTTATTCCTGAGTGCAGATCCAGGAGAAAACCCCTGAGCGTTGCGGGGTGTGACCCAAAAAAAAAAAAAAAAAAAATCAAACCAGGATTGTCTGTGGGCAAGGCAAGTGTCTTTACCCACTGTGCCATCTTTCTGGCTCCACATTTTATGTTTTTTTTTCTAAGCATAGGAGTTAATTTATACTCAGTGACTGTTTGCTAGGAATTTTATGTTTGAATGATCATGGTTATCAGACAAGTTTTGGCTTATTGAGAGATTTTTTCAAGAGTTGAATTGTATCACTTTTAAATGAAGGTAACACCAGGTTTCTGAATTCTGATGTATTAGTACTCAGTCCTTTTGAAAGGCAATACAAACAAGTCTTAGTTTCCCGGCATGGGATAATCACAGTCCAATGAAATAGCACCCAAGATGTACGCAATGTAATGCAATGTAAAACAATGTATACGCTTTTAAGTTTAAAAAATTTTAAGTATGTTTAAACAGGGCTGGAGAGAGAGTACAGCAGATAAGGCACTGGCCTTCCGGGTGCCCAACCTGGGCTCTATCCCAGCATCCCATATGGTTCCCTGAACAACACCAGGTGTAATTCCTGAGCACTGCTAGGTATGAGGACCCCCCAAAAAAAAAAACCAGGGCTGGAGAGAGAGTACAGCAGATAAGGCACTGGCCTTCCGGGTGCCCAACCTGGGCTGTATCCCAGCATCCCATATGGTTCCCTGAACAACACCAGGTGTAATTCCTGAGCACTGCTAGGTATGAGGACCCCCCCCAAAAAAAAAAAACAGGGCTGGAGAGAGAGTACAGCAGATAAGGCACTGGCCTTCCGGGTGCCCAACCTGGGCTGTATCCCAGCATCCCATATGGTTCCCTGAACAACACCAGGTGTAATTCCTGAGCACTGCTAGGTATGAGGACTCCCCAAAAAAAGGGGGTAAGTTCTTATTCAAGTCAGCTTCTATAATGTGGGTGGGAGAGTTGGTATAGCAGCTGAGTCTCTTGCTGGGCTTGTGGCCGACCTGATTTGCTCCTGCACTGCTCGCACATGGTCCCTGAAGCACAGCCAGGAGTATTCACTGAGCACCACCAGATGTGGCCCTGCACACTCAAAGAAATCGATTTGATGTCTGTATATCGTGTCCTGAGGAATAAAAGGGAAACTGAGTTCTTTGTTACAAAAATTTGCTCCAGTGTTTAACTTGTTTTTCAGTAGTCTAAATGGATGTCATTTAGCTGCCCTTGACTTTTTAAAATAGCTGGCAGTGGTAGAAGTTCAATTTAGATTAAACTGTAAAATTGTTGTTTTTTTTTTTTTTTTGTCTTGTCCACCTGGCGATGCTCAAGGGTTACTCCTGGCTCTGCACTCAGGAATTACTCCTGGCAGTGCTCGGGGACCATATGGAATACCAGGGATCGAACCGGGTCAGCTGCATGCAGAGGCAAACACCCTACCTGTTGGACTCATCACTCTGGCCCCTAAACTTTAAAATTGTCGGGCCGGAGCGATGGCCCAGCGGGTAGGGTGTTTGCCTTGCATGCGGCCGGCCCTGCCGGCCTGGGTTCGATCCCCGGCGTCCCATATGGTCCCCGAGCACCGCCAGGAGTAGTTCCTGAGTGCAGAGCCAGGAGTAACCCCTGAGCGCCGCGGTGTGACCCAAAAAAAAAAAAAAAAAAATAATAATAATAATAATAAAATTGTTAATAGTTGTTTAGGTAAATGTGTATCCTTTTTCCTGTTATCTTGATACATAGAAGCAGTGGGAGGAAATATTTAGTTGGCATGTGTCACTGGACTTTTCCCACATTGCTGGAATGGTGTGTGGGTGTGTTGACTAGAAGGCAATGAAGGGCTGTATAAATCAGCTTTTACTCCATTTTACTAGTCTCCCAGCATTTCATTAGCACAAATTAGAAGTTTGATTTATTCAAAGGCAAAGTTTGTTTTGAGAAAATTTCTGACTCAGACATTCTAGTTGTTGTTTCTGTAGCCTTATAGGAGTTTTTTTTTTTTTAAAAGATCTTGGCTCGAGGGTAAATCAATAGTACATAAGTGAGGTGCTTGTCTTGCACATGGCTGACCTGGGTTTGATCTCAGCACCATATATGATACTCTGAGCCTAGCCAGGAGTGATCCCTGAGTACAGAGCCAGGAGCAAGACCTGAGCATTACCAGGTGTGGCTCAAAAACAAAAATAAGAATGGTCTTACAGGGCTGGAGAAGTAGTATGGGGAGGTAAGACACTTGATTTGTTTGCAGCCAATTTGGGTCTCAGGTTCACTCCTGAACTCAGAGCCAAAAATAGCCCCCTGAGAAATGCTGGGTGCACTCCAATCCCCTCCCTCCCCCCCCTCCATAACACACACCAATAATAAACAGAAGATCTCAGAAACTGACAGTGTAAAACTGCCTGTGTCATGACCTATATACCTTCTGTTAGAATCTCATCCCAGTTAATAGTTTAAATGAACCTTTGTAAGGATATTTTTTGTTCAGGGCCTTGGGGGCCACACCTGGTTATTCCTCAGTGAGTTATTTCTGGCTCTGTGCTCAGGGGACCTCATATAGTGCCATGGCTCAAACCAGGGCCAGCTTCGCGTAAGGCCAGCACCTTAAACCTTATATTATCTCCACACTCACTAAAGTGTAAGGACACTTTAAAGTGTTGGAAATAGCATTTCTCAGAGGATCTCTTTTATCACAGAAATGAAAGACTATTAGGCAGTATCACTGTATCACTGTCTTCCCGTTCATCATCGATTTGCTCGAGCGGGCCCCAGTAATATCTCCATATGACCTGTCTCATGCAAGTAGAGCCCAAGGGCACCTGCCTGCTCCAGGAACATAAAGAGTCTCAAACCATTCCATCAGGTCATGGGAATGAGGTATATAATTATTACTGGTATTTGGCATATCAAATACGACACGGGTAGCTTGCCAGGCTCTGCCGCGCAGGTAGCATACTCTTGTAGTCATCTCAAAATCCAGCATTTATTGATGAACTACGCGCCAGCTGTGCTAGGGCTGGTCTGATGGGTGGAGTTCTGACGAGGGGGAAGTCCGGATGTGGAAAATGGAGGTCCTCTTGGGTGGGGGGGTCGTCTGGCTTGTTGTGAGGCTCATGCGGGGGTGGCGGGCCAGGGCTAGAACCCGCCATCCCACCCGGCACCTCGTGAGCGGCTGGGCACGGGGAGAGCCACTAGCAGCTTTACCCCCATGTCTGTCTCTCATGTCCCATGTCTGTCACCCAAAAGAGTAGGTGTTTTGTGAGGAACCACGTATCTTGGAGAGTGTGTAAAGTGTGTGTAAAGCTTTCTTCTTGGTTTTTTTTTTTTTTTTTTTGGCCTTTTTGGGTCACACCTGGCGATGCTCAGGGGTTACTCCTGGCTCTGCACTCAGGAATTACTTCTGGCGGTGCTTGGGGGACCATATGGGATGCCAGGGATTGAACGCGGATCGGCCACATGTAAGGCAAACGGCCCTACCCACTGTGCTATCGCTCCGGCCCTTTTTTTGTGCCACATCCAGTGCTGCTTGGGAATTATTCCCATGCTTGGAGGAGGGCCATGCAATGTTGGGGATCAAGCATGGGACTCCTGCATGCAAAGCCTGAACTCCACCCATCTGCTATCTCCCAGCTCCTGTGAATACCTTTTTTGTTGTTTTGGGAACATCAGAGATGCTCACGGGTTACTCCTGGATCTGTACCCAGGAATTACTCCTGATCATGCTCACAGGACCATATGGGGTTCCGGGATTGAACTAGGTCTGCTTGTACAAGGCAAAAGCCCCACTTGCTGTACTTTCTGGCCCCAACCTTATGTAAAACTTCTTATGGAAAATTACAATTGTGCACAAATAAAACAGGTTAGGAAACCCATAATCAATCGTTTCTTCTACATTACCTCAGTGGTCTCTTCTCTAGCTAAATTATTTTCAATAAAATCCCAATATTAATACATTTGACAATTTCTGTAAACTAAGTTTTAAGTTTGGAAGCATATTTATTACTAAAAGGTGTAATGTATGTGCCATGTAGGAGTCATTGTAAAGAAGTCGCTTTTTAGTTCTCAGTATTTGGGGTATGTGGTGCTGTCACAACTTGCAATGCCTCGAGCTGACGCTGTACTTGGGGCCTTGTGCCATGCCGTTGAGTGCATGCAAGGCAAGCACCTTAACTGAGTGCTGTCACTTTGGCCTTAGTGTTCAGAATCTTGATATTATATTTAGTTTAGAATCTAAAGTAGTGTTCTTTAAACAGTGCTGAGCATGAAACAGGCATGGAGAGAAAGTTCAGCCAAATGCTGAGCC
Source organism: Cryptotis parvus (assembly GCA_021461705.1). Taxonomy (NCBI): domain Eukaryota; kingdom Metazoa; phylum Chordata; class Mammalia; order Eulipotyphla; family Soricidae; genus Cryptotis; species Cryptotis parvus. Next base: position 76,570 of record JAJIBD010029107.1, read on the forward strand.
TTACATACATAATAGAATGTTAAAAATTAGTTATTGAATGAAATGAAGTAGAATTTCCAGAGGCAGGTACCTTTTTTACTTCTGACATGATGGAATAGTGTTTGTGCTTTTGAGAACTGAACATTGCCGGGAATTAGTCTTGCCATGAGCTGTGATGACTTCTGAGGCTTCTCAGAGCAGGTTGGTACCGCTTATTTAAACCAAGATACCTAAAGAAAAGGGGGCACAGGTCTATTTGGGTTAGGGAGCAGAAGAATTTTGCTACTTTTTTTTGTTATTGTTGTTTGTTTTTTGGGTCACACCCGGCAATGCTCAGGGGTTTCTCCTGGCTCTGCACTCAGGAACCACTCCTGGCGGTGCCTCAGGGGACCATATGGGATGCCAGGGATCGAACCCAGGCATGGGCCGGCTGTGTGCAAGGCAAACGCCCTACCCGCTGGGCTATCGCCCGCCCCAATTTTGCTACTTTGTAAAAGCTACTTCTATTTGATGATCTATAAATACATCTTGCTTAAGTTGGAAACCATTTTCAGCCCTGTGTTCTCATTGCATGTGATATTCTGCAGTTGGACAGTATAAAAATGACAGACCAGCCCACTACTGGCTGCATTATTAGAAATAAGAAGAAAGGGTTGTAAATTTTCTTTTTTCCCCTCAACCCTTAGTCATGTTCAGCATATAAACTTGAAAAATATTTCAGAGAATGATAGTGGGCGTGTATGTGTAAAACAGCACAGGTAAGTTTATAGTTTAAAAATGTGTTTAAGGAAGCTGGCCATTAGAGGTCAGAGCCATAGCACAGCAGTAGGTAGGGCGTTTGCCTTGCACGTGGCTGACCTGGGTTGGATCCCTGGCATCCCATATATGGTCCCTGAGCATTGCTAGGAGTAATTCCTGAGCATCGCTGGGCGTGACCCAAAAAAAGAAAAAGGAAAAAAAAAGGAAGCTCCCTCATTTTATGGGAGCAGCCTGTGTGATTTGGAGATAAATTGGATATTGAAGTTTGAGGACTTAAAGGCTATAAATAATTGGGTAAGGAATTTACTTGGCTATTGATAAAAAGTAGACTTTTTAAGGGTTTAGTCATATATCTAATTCCCAATGTCATATTTCTTTATTTATTTGGGCCATACCCCAACCATGCTTAGAATTACTCCTGACTCTGCTGTTGGGAATTAACTCCTGTCAGTGTTTGGGGGATCAAAACCAGGTCTGTTGCTTGTAAGGCAAGTGCCTTAGCACTGTACTATCTCTGGCCCCTTAAGTTCTTACTATTTTTTTTTAATTTTTTTGGGGGTCACACCCGGCAATGCTCAGGGGTTACTCCTGGCTCTGCACTTAGGAATTACGCCTGGCGGTGCTCGGGGACCATATGGGATGCTGGCGATTGAACCCGGGTTGGCCTCATTAAAGGCAAACACCCTACCTACTTGACTCTCGCCCGGCCCCCAAGTTCTTATTTTAAATGTTAATTTTAGATGTTTGTTGTGAACTTACATGCATTTTATCTGAATTTATTGTCAGTCCTTGCATTTTTTTTTTTTCTATTTTGTTTTGAAGGGATAGCTTGGATCACTCCTGGTAGTGCACAGGGGATAAGTTATGTCAGGCTCTGCTCAGGAGGGATCCCCATGGTGCTCAAGGAACCATATAAGGTGCTGGGCATCTGAACCAGGGTCAGAGTAGGGAGCACCGGCAGATACTTTAATGTCTGTATCACCTCTGTGACTCCTTAAGGCTTAGTGTTTGCAGTAGAATTGTGATGCTAGGGGTTGTAGCTGAGTGACGTAGTATTTACTTCTGTTAGGCCCCGAGTTGAACCTCTGGCAAGCAAGGAAAACAACAACCAAAAAACAGAGAGAAGATTGGCCTGCTTTAACCATTCTTTTTTATTGTTTGTTGTGGGACATACCGGGCCCTGTTTGGAGCTTACTCCTGGCTCTGTGTTCAGGGATTACTCCTGGCAGGGCTCAGGGGACTCACATGGGGGTGCAGGGGTTGAATCCTGGTTGAATCTTGGTTGACCACAAGCAAGGCAAGCCCCTTACCAGCTCTACTATCTTTCAGCCCCTAACCTCTTGCATTTACTTACTTTGGGCACTTGCAAATTTGTAAATAAGGAAACAAAGCTTGAAGTTGCTGGGGAATGCTACCCAGCCTGGTCTTCTACTTTTGTAATTACAACTGTTTGGAAGTGTGACTTGTCTTTGTTTGCTGACATTTATGTAAGCCCCGGTCTGGTAGCACCTTCAGTGCAGGTTTTTATCAGGCATTTCTGAGGTGAGGGTGGCAAACAAGGATTACATTTTTGTTTTTTTTTTTGTTTTTTTTGGGTCACACCCAACAGTGCTCAGAACTAACTCCTGACTCTGCTTTCGGAGAGTGAAATATAGGATACCCAGGTTGGCAGAAAACAAAACAAGTGGTTGGCTGAAAACAAGACAAGTGTTGTCACTCTGTCCCAAGATTTACCTTTCATTGAGGTGACTACAAGATTATCCCACCCGCACGGCAGAGCCTGGCAAGCTACCCGTGTCGTATTTGATATGCCAAATACCAGTAACAATTATAGACCTCATTTCCATGACCTGATGGAATGGTTTGAGGCTCTTTATGTTCCTGGAGCGGGCAGATGCTCTTGGGCTATCTCGCATGTGACAAGACATACGGAGATGTTACTGATGCCCGCTCCAGTAATCGATGATCTACAGGAAGTCAAGTGATCAAGTGATACTTTTATGAACTGAGGAATAGGTGACATAGCTCTTCCCAGGATCTGCTGAAACACTGTATTTTCTTCTAAACTCCTTTCTGTGGTGGAATTCTACATAGCCTATGCCTACATTGATTAGGCCGTTAAAATTGATTCTTTGGGGTAAAGTTTATGCTTTACTGGGGAAGTCAGAAAAAGAGTTGGACCATAGAGTTGAGAGAGAGAGAGATGCTGAAGGAGTAAGTGGATGGGGTAGTGGTAGTATTTAATGGAGAAAGTGAACTGAGGAGCACCAGCATTGATGAACAAAATTGTTCCTCTGTTAAAAAAAAATTTGTTCCTCTGTTGCATTTTATTTTCACTAGGGAGGTGTCGGGGCGCTCCGCGGGTCCCCGACAGTGCCGGGAAGCGAGTTCCCTTCTACCTCCGAGCCGGCGAGGAATGGATGAACACTCAGGAATCCGATGCGGTTTTAAAAAGGCTTTACTTATCACAGGTTCAGGCATACAAATCAGCAAAAGGAAAAACCCGATGCTTAGGATTCCAGGCTAGAACCCCAGCCACGTGTAGGCCAAGATGGCGACCACCACGTGTAAAAACTTTCAAGGGGAATAAACGCTGACAAGGCGAGATCCCACAGGGAAGAAGAAGGCCAAAAGCCAAAAGCCAAAAGCCGCAGGAGCCAAAAGCTGAAGGCTGAGGAACCAAAAGGCAAAAGGTGAAGGGGCCTCAAGTCAGTCCCTTATATAAACCAAAGTAACCCAATCGGGAGGTTGTCATGCCAACAAAGAACCCTAAACAGAGTGTAGTGCCACACCCTATTGTGAGGTATAAACAAAGGTTACACCAAGGACTAATCCCTAGATTATCTCTTATGTAAAACACTGGAGAGAGGGGGGCTGATATAAAGTAATACATCTTAACTTCATGAGCTTCATGTAATGTAGATGGTACCCACAAGGCCCTTATTATTATCTGCACCACGGTGATTCTGAGTATCTTGTTCTCATGTACTGAAAGGGTCATACTCGCCTGCTTAGAGCAAACTAGTATGATCCTTCCTATAGTCTACCTTTAGTCTCAGCGTAGCCAGGGTGGTAGTCTCCTGGTAAATTCTAACTGTCCCACGTTGGGTGCAGTGGGTATAAAGAGGAGCTGTGCCCAATCTAGAAAACATAGAAGCCTTAGTAGATGTATAAGTCAGAAGTTATTCAATCAAGGTGACTTCTGTAACTGCCACACCCTCTAGAAGTGTTTACATAGAAGAGAGATCTCATTAGAATGAACATTGGCTTACATAAGATTAAGCTGGGAGTGAGCAAAACAACAAAACTCCCAGATTAGCTAAACATGTCCTCCAACAATGAGAAAGTGAACTGAGGAGCACCAGCATTGATGAACAAAATTGTTCCTCTGTTAAAAAAATTTGTTCCTCTGTTGCATTTTATTTTCACTAGGGAGGCACCAGAGAAGAGATTACAGTGGGTAGAGCTCTTGGCCTTGTACACGCCCAACTCAGGATTAATTTCCAGCATTCCATATGGTCCTCCGAGAGCTCTGAGCAGTACCATGTGTCTCCCCCCGAAAAAAAAATTGTAATTGAAAGAACACATTTTGATGGGGAGAGACTGTTTACATAATATTGAGTTTTTGTGCCACACTGGCAGCCCAAAGGGGGCTATTCCCAGATTAGTGCTCCTCACAGCGCTGGGGGCGTGCATTGCCAAAGATCAAACAAGGTCAGCCGCACACAGACTAAGTATCTGAACCCCCTTGCAGGTCTCCAGTTCCTGCATGATATTACTTGTTTGGGGACTGAGCCGCACTGGACTGTGCTCAAGGGTCACTCCTGGCAGAGTTCAGAGCCTTACCCTCTGTACTGTCACTTTGGCTCTCCTGTGTTGTATTTTTGTTTTGGGCCGTACCTAGTTGTGTTTAGGATTTCTGGTTCTAATCAAGGATCACTTCTGGTGGGGCTCAGGGGCCATATATGGTGCTAGGGAATCAAACCAGGGCTGGCTGCTGCATGCAGGAAGTCAAGTGTCTTGCCTGCCATAATATTTCTCTGGCCCCTGCATGGTATTTTTTTTGTTTTTTTTTAACTATTTATTTTATTTTATTAACCCCCCAAATTTTATTACACCATTTTAGACATGAAAGATGTTCATGTAGAGTTTTGGTTCTACAGTGTCCCAACACCCATCCCTCCACCCAAACCCATCTCCCATCACCAATGTCCCCACCTCCCTCCCCCTCCACACCTCAACTACTTGGCGGGTTCTGTATGACATTTCTCTCCTCTTTATCTCTCCCTCCCGCCAAACCCTCCTGCACATCGTGGAATGTAGTGCATCAAAAGACATCACTGTTTCCACTATTTTAATGGACCGCGCGGCCACTTGCGGCCGCGCAACCTGGGCTCGAACTGATCCTGCTCCATCAATCTGGTCGTGAGGCAGTTTCCCAGCGTCTGGACAGCAAAAATGGTGGCTAATGTGATGGGCGAGTCCCATCCTGCTGCTTCCGGGCCCCCCAGAGGTGGCGGGCCCACTCCCAAAACCCATCTGCCCTCCCGGGGCCCCATAGTCAGCTGGGCCCGGGCGAGCCGAAGTTCCAGCTTCCCCAGCAGCTTGTGAGGCTCTTCATGCTATGGCTGGTGGCTCTAGGGCAGCTCCTGGGCAGGGCCACGAGGCTCCACAAAATGGACCCGGGAGGGGGGGATTGCATGGTATTTTTTAAAAGTTCATTTAAAAACAAAATGAACTTTGTTTCACTCGGAACAGGCTTCTTCACTGAAGAAATTAATTCATAGATTGTGGGATAGCTATCTCTGGGCTTTTGTATCTTTATTTGTAAAATGGGAACATCACCCTATTTATAGAACTGCTGTGAACATAATTGCTGCTGAATCAATGCTCTCAATAAAAGCTACCATTTTATCACTTTATTAGTAGAGTTACTCCCGGTGGGCTCGGGGCCCCTAGGAGATGCTGGAGATTGGACCTGGGTCGGCCATTTGTAAGGCAGGTACTATAATCGTCCTCCTATGCGCAGCCCAGTCTGCATGTTTTCTTACATATTGAGATTTCCTTTGTTTTGTGAATAGTGTCTGTAGTTAACTTATCTGTAGTTAGCTCTTTTCATTTTGCCCTGTAGTGTATTGGCACATGCACTAAACTGTCAAGGTAATATTTGATTTTTGATTTCTTATTCATGTCTTAGTTAACTGTGAGATAAAAAAAAAAAATACCGGGCCGGAGCGATAGCCCAGCAGGTAGGGCGTTTGCCTTGCACGCGCCCGGCACTTGCTGGCCGGGTTCGATCCCCGGCATCCCATATGATCCCGAGCACCGCCAGGAGTAATTCCTGAGCAAAGAGCCAGGAGTAACCCCTGAGTATCGCCGGATGTGACCGAAACAAACAAAAAAAAAAAACCAAGGTAGGGGTGACTATAAAAATGTTTACTTTATCCAGAATTCTTCCTGCTCTGCTTGCAGACCCCATGTAGCCTTCCTTGATATTTTTTGTACAAAATTCTTCATGGACTTAGAGATTTTTGTTAGGAATTGTTCACTTCTATGTGTAAACTGATCCAAGTTTATGATCTCTCGTGAAATCCAGAAGCTTGATGTTATAGTTATGACACATTAGTCACCGTCTACCCTTTCAAGTTATGTCAGCACCTCCTTCCTGCTTTGCACCTGTCATCCTGTGGCTCAGCCTTAGATGGCTTGTAGTGTTTCTAGTGGTTGCTGAGACAATATAGATTAAAGTCCTGTTTAATTACAAGACTGTTCATCCCTATTAAACTTAAATTATCTCAATTCTGTAGAGCCTTTTGAAAAGTGGTAGGGGGAGGAGTCGGGACATTGGTGGTGGGGGGAGGGAGTCAGGACATTGGTGGTGGCGGAGGGAGTCGGGACATTGGTGGTGGGGAGGGAATCGGGACATTGGTGGTGGGGAGGGAATCGGGACATTGGTGGTGGGGGAGGGAATCGGGACATTGGTGGTGGGGAGGGAGTCGGGACATTGGTGGTGGGGGAGGAAGTCAGGACATTGGTGGTAGGAAATGTGCACTGGTGGAGGGATGGGTGCTGGAACACTGTATGACAAACCTAATCATGAACAGTTTTGTGATTGTTTATATCACTATGGTATAATAAAATTTAAAAAATGGTAGTGTCTAGAACAATAGTGCCTTGCCTCCCACCCCTGCCAACCTGGGTTTGATCCTTGGCTACCCATATGGTCCTCTGAGCCAGACAGGAATAACCTAGGAGCAATGCTGTGTATTTAGCCCAGTTAGAGGTAGACTATAAGGCATTTTAAACAGCAATATAGATCTATGTCAGTGTCCTGCTCAAGTTTAGAATGGGTTCCGTGATACTATTGATCAGTCTTTGATTCACTAATATTGAGACTATTAAATATATAGCTAGAGAGGCCAGTGAGTAAGGTCCTTGCTTTGTACATGGCCAACCTGGGTTTGTTTCCCAGCACCTGTATGGTCCTGAGTACCACCAGGATTGATCCCTGAGTGTAGAGCCAGAAGTAATCTCTGAGCACCACCAGGTGTTAACCAAACAAAACTCGTGAGAGACTCGTAGAGAGAGAGAGAGAGAGAGAGAGAGAGAGAGAGAGAGAGAGAGAGAGAGAGAGAGAGAAGAGATTTTTTTATGGAGTTGGAAAATTTGTATGAAAGAACAATCATATAGGAATGGTCAGTAAAGCACTTAAAACCTACAAGGAGAGACTACCTTTGGCTTCATGAAAGCATACTTGTCTGTGGATTAAAATAATATAATACTGGTTCATGAAGAGACAGAAACCATGAGATAGGATAGAAAGCAGAAATTGAGGGTTGGAGATACAGTACAGGGTTTAAGGATCATGCTTTGCATGCGATCAACCCTAGTTCCATACCCAGCACAGTGGTATGGTTCCTTAGCTCCACCAAGAGTGAATCCTGAGCACTGCTCGATGTGACCAAAACCAGATTTAAAAAAAGGGGGACAGGGCGGAGGTGGGAGATTGGAGATACAGTCCAAATAGTAAGATCCTTGCCTTGCATGCATCAGGCCTCAGTTTGATCCCTAGCATTGCAGGGATCCCTGATCCCTGAGCAATACTTCTTCTGAGCAGAGGACTAGGAATAGTTTCTGAGCAGTGCTGGATGTGACCCTCTCAGTCCCACCAAAAAATGAAAAAGAATTCTAAATGGCAAGATCTCAATGGAAATGGGAGTTGGAGGGGGAGAAAGCTATAAATGCTCCATGTGAAAATTACTTACTAGGAATCAGAGGAATAGTACAACAAGTAACAGCACTTGTATGAGGCCAACCTGGGTTTGACCCTGGCATCCCATATGGCTCCCTGGGCCCCCACTAGGTGTGATCCCTGAGTCCAGAGCCAAAGAGTAAGCCCCAAGTACTGCTGAGTGTGGCCTCCCGGTTCCCCAATAAAGGACACTTCCTTGTTATGAAAACTTAGTTACTTTTAAATTCAGAGACAATAAAAGAAAATATTGATACATTTTGGTGCATAAATGAGGTGAGGGATGCACAGCACTATGTGGGGAAATACTATATGGATGCCCTTGGGCTACACTTGCTTGCAAAAGGACGTATGGAGATGTTACTAGTGCCTGCTTGAGAACAGCGGAGGACACGTGAAGTGATACAAGTGATTTCCCTTAAGAGAAAAAGAAGGCATTGTTGCCTCTTTTGCTGCTATTCGTCTTACACTAGGTGGTTAACCAGTGCAGTTAGATAAATCAATACAGAAGTATAAGATTTGGTGAAGTAGTGAAGGGCTGTGCAATAGCTCTACAGGTACAAGAGCAAGCTTTGCATGCAGGAGGTCAGGATTTAGTTTCAGCTAGCTCTGCTGGGAAGGCAGCCCTGAGCCAGGCGTGGTCCCCAGAATGAATAGGAAAGTGGTAAAGCTACCGCTCATCTACAGACAATAAAGAATACCTGGAAAGCCCCACAGACCAATGTTAAGTGATAAAATGAATTCGCTAAGTGGTAGGATATAAAGGTAACACACCAACTGCTTTTCTTTTTTTTTTTTTTGCTTTTTTGGGTCACACCCAGCAATGCTCAGGGGTTTCTCCTGGCTCTGCACTCAGGAATTACTCCTGGCAGTGCTCGGGTGACCATATGGGATGCCGGGATCGAACCCTGGCCGGCATAGGCCGGCAGCGTGCAAGGCAAACGCCCGACCCGCTGGGCTATCGCTCCGGCCCCCAACTGCTTTCTGGTCCCCCAAAATACCAGGAGTAACCCCTGAGCGTCACCAGGTGTGACCCCTCCCCCAAAAAAAACCTAAAAAAAAAATCAAAAGGCAGTTCTTCTATACACAAATTACAACAGTTAAGAGGACATGAAGGAAAAAAGTTTACTGCTTAGCGCAAAACAAAGATTATGTACTTAGGAATAAAACTGAAGGGATATGTATAAACTTCTGAGTGAAACCTTTTTTATTTTTATTTTTTTTTGCTTTTTGTATCACACTGGCAATGCTCAGGGGTTACTCCTGGCTATGCACTCAGGGATCAAATCCAGGTCAGCCGTATGCAAGGCAAATGCCCTACCAGCTGTACTGTTGTTCTGGCCCCCTGAAATTTTAAAAACACTCCTGAAAGGTTATAGGTATAGACTTGAATTAAAGTAAAGTCAGATTTTTCTCTCTCCCCCTTGCTCCCCCCTCTTCCTCCCCTCCCCCTCTCCCTCTCTCTCCCTCCATACATTTAAGAGTTAATTGCCTACATCCAATGCTCAGTTCTAGTCTGGTGTTAACCATTTTCAGCAATTAGTAGAACACTGGTGTATGTATGTTTATATCCCACAGGTGAATGCATTCATTCTATATCTGTCCTTTTCCTTCTGACTAATTTCACTCAGTATGGTAATCACCAGGTCCATCCACTTATAGGCAAATTTCATGATTTCATTTTTCCTGACAGCTGCATAGTATTCCATTGTGTAGATATGCCATAGTTTCTTTATCCAGTCTGTTCTCAGGCACTCAGGTTTTTTTTTCCAGATTCTGACTATTGTGCATAGTGCTGTGATGAATATAGAAGTGTAGATAGTGTTTCTGCTGTGTGATTTTTGGGTCTCCAGGGTATATTCCCAGGAGTAGTATTGCTGATTGACAGAATTTGTAATGGAACTGTTTATCTTTAGGATAACTGGGATGACGAAGATGAGGAAAAAAAAGAGGAGGCAGAAGTAAAACCAGGTGAGCCATTGGGGCTACTCCTTATTTGACTTCATGTCTTGGTGAGTAACTGGTGCTTACGTTGAGAATACATGCACACAGATTGAAAGTTTTGATATTTAAAATCATTTTTCCAGGCCGGAGCGATAGTCCAGCGGGTAGGGCATTTGCCTTGCATGCGGCTGGACCCAGGTTTGATCCCTGGCATCCCATATGGTCCCCGAGGACTACCAGGAGTAATTCCTGAGTGCAGAGCCAGGAGTAACCCCTGAGCATTGCTGGGTGTGACCCAGAAAGCAAATAAAAAATAAATAAAAATCACTTTTCCATTCTTTATTCTTTTTTCCACTTCATTGTCTTTATCCCATCAAAACATAGATTAGAGCGAGGAGATGGCTCACAGGGCAGGATTGCATGCCTGGCATGCAGCAAGCCCTGGGTTCAGACCCTGGCACCTCATGGCCTCCCAGGTACCCCAGTATAGGTCTGGTGACTGTCAGCACCACTAAGGAGCCTTCCTCGACACACATAGACACTCCGCACAAAAAACCCCACAATAATCAGATGAGAAGAAGAGATACTATGTGAGATACTATGTGCTAATGTTAGGAGAAAGTAGAGAGTAGAGAAAGTAGAGGGCACTCATAGTTGAATGGTCCAAGTCCTTCCTAAAGGAGTGTGGGGAAATGAAGAGAGATGATTGGATTGAGGGCCACATTAGAGAGGGTAATGGGAGAGTTTCGTTCTTACTGGTCAGGAAATTGCTATATAAATTTAGTAGGGAGCAGGAGAGAAGTTTTGTTTCTTGAATTGTATATAAGTATTATGTTTATTTCATCGATAAGTTGGAAAATAATTATAATCTAAAACATTACTTTTAGAGGTAAAAATTTCAGAAAAGAAAAAAATTGCAGAAAAAATAAAAGAGAAAGAACGACAACAAAAGAAGCGGCAAGAAGAAATTAAAAAGAGGGTAAGTACTATTTTTATTAATCTTTAAATTTTTATTTACTTTTCTTGGCTTTTTGGGTCAAACCTGGCAGTGTTCAGGGGTTACTCTTGGCTCTGCACTCAGGACTCCGCCCCTGGCAGTGCTTAGGGGGCCATATGGGATGCTGGGGATCGAACCTGGGTTGGCTGTGCAAAGCAAACATCCTACCAGATGTGCTACTGCTCCAGCCCCAAGTACTATTTTTTAAAATAAAGATTTCTTTACCAGTAGTGGTGCAGTGTGTTAAAGGGCAGCAAATACTGCATAGCAATTTGAGGACTGTGAATGAACACCACCAAATAAGTAAATACTTATTTGAATTCAATGCAAACCAGAGCTTTATATATTACAATGCCTTTGAAAAGTTAAAATTGTACAGTGATCACAGTGAATAATTTTTGACAGTCTTCAGTTCTAGTTCTAATCTGCCCTTATTTGCTGGCTCTCCCTGTGACCAGCCGCTGATGAGGCGCCCGGGAGGGATGGTGGGTTCTAGCCCTGGCTCACCACCAGTAGAGCCTCGCAACAAGCCAGAAGACCCCCACCCCATAGGGCCTCCATTTTCCACATCCGGACTTCTCTCTCGTCAGAACTCCACCCAGCAGACCAGCCTATTACAGCCCAGCTCGCACGGCCGCTTGTGACCACACGGTTAATCAATAAATGCTGGACTTAGAGATGCCTACAAGAGTATGCTACCTGCACGGCAGAGCCTGGCAAGCTACCCATGTTGTATTTGATATGCCAAATACCAGTAACAATTATAGACCTCATTCCGGAATGGATTGAGGCTCTTTATGTTCCTGAGCAAACAGATGCCCTTGGGCTCTACTAGCATGAGACAGGTCATATGGAGATGTTACTGGGGCCCGCCGAAGCAAATCGATGATGAATGGGAAGACAGTGATACAGTGATTTACAAAATGTGACCTTTCTACATATACTGTATTTGTTTTTGTTTTTCGTTAGTTAACGCAAGATCAAGGATATTGCAGTACTTGACTATTTGTTCAATAAATACCAATTTTTTTTTTTTGCTTTTTTTGGGTCACACCCAGTAATGCTCAGGGGTTTCTCCTGACTGCACTCAGGAATTACTCCTGGCGATACTCGGGGACCATATGGGATGCTGGGGATCGAACCCGGGCCGGCAAGGGCTGGCCGCGTGGAAGGCAAACACCCTACCTGCTGGACTATTGCTCCGGCCCCTTAATAAATACATTTCAAAGCAATATTTAGAAAAACTCCAAACTTTTGCCCACTTACCCTGTATTTCTTCCCTTATCAGAAATACTATACTTCTTAAGTAAATACTGGTTTTCTTTTTTTTTTTAAGTTCTTGGGCCACACTCAGGGGTGCAGAGGGTTACTCTATGGGGTGCCGAGGACCAAAGCCAGGTAGGCTGTGTGCAAGGCAAATGATGTATTAGCTGTACTATCATTCTGGTCCCCAATGTTGTATTCTTTCTCTTAGTTTCCTCCTTGTTTACTTTAATATTTTATGGACGTATTTCTTTATAGGATAATAGAGTTCCCTTTTTGAGGAAAATTTCAAACATAAAAGTAGAGAGGGGCGGGAGTGATAGTCCAGCGGGTAGGGCGTTTGCCTTGCACGCGGTCGGCTCATGCCGGCCCAGGTTCGATCCTCAGCATCCCATATGGTCCCCCCGAGCACCGCCAGGAGTAATTCCTGAGTGCAGAGCCAGGGGTAATTACCCCTGAGCATCGCGGGTGTGACCCAAAAAAGCAATAAATAAATAAATAAATAAATAAATAAATAAATAAAAAATAAATAAATAAATAAATAAATGAATGAATGAATGAATGAATGAATGAATGAATGAATAAATAAACAAATAAATAAATAAATGGTGAAATGAGGGAGTTTTTTTCCTTGAATAAATATGAATTTACAGAATTTTCTAAATTCAGTGCTTCACTCGGACACAATGCTTTGTGAGAAGGTGTCGCTGTTGTGGAGGCCGCTCCAGCTGGTTTGGTGGTTTTGAAGGCAAGAAGTCGTCGGGTAGGGTATGGGGGCTGGAGAGAGAAGATAGGCAGGACACTTGCCTTTTTGACCTGGGCCATATCCCTAACGCCCCATATGGTCCTCCCAAGCACCGCCAGGTGTAGGCTCAAAACAGAAAAGAATTAAATGGTTCGTTGAAAAAAAATTTGGGATTTTTGGTTTGGTTTGGGGGATTAGGGACCATACTCTGGTCAGGGCTATTCCTGGCTCTGTGTTCAGCGGTCCATATGTGGAGCCTGGAATTGATCCACGGTCATTGACAAGCTTCTTAACCCCTGTACTACCTCTCCAACACCCCCCCACAATGTACTTTTTTATGTCTACATAGTATTGTCACATGGTTATATCATACTTCAACCATTATCTTGTTGAACATTAGGTTATTAAAAATTATTATATTCCAGTGAATAACTTTATGGTTAAATATTTGTGTATATTTGGTGCATTACAAAGTTCCCCTAGGAAGATTTGTAATATATAGTTGTAGTAGTAACTGAGAGTGCCGTTTTCACCTGTCACAGTCTCACATTTTTTTTTATTCCCAAATTTTATTACACCACTTTTAGACATACAATTGCAAGATACTCATGTAAAGTTTTGTTTCTACAGTGTTCCAACACCCATCCCTCCACCGAACCCATCTCCCATCACCAATGTCCCCACCTCCCCTCCCCCACACACCTCAACTACTTGGAGGGTTCTGTATGTCTTTTCTCTCCTCTCTATCTCTCCCTCCCTCCTAACTTTCCTACACATCGTAGAATGCAGTGCATTATAGGACATAACTGTTTCCACTAGTTTGATGGACTAAGCGCCGCAAGCGGCCACGCCGACTTAGGGGCCTCATGGTCAGCATCTGGACAGCAAAGATTTTGCTCTGTTAATCTGGTCTTGAGGCAGCATCCCAGCGTCCAGACAGCGAAGGTGGCAGCTAGTATGGTGGGCGAAGTCTCATCCGGCTGCTTCCGGGACCCCCTAGAGGTGATGGGTCCACTCCCAAAACCCATCTGTCCTCCTGGGAGCCCCATGGTCAGCTAAGCCTGGGGAGAGCTGAGTTCCAGCTTCCCCAGCCGCGTTTGAGACTGCATGCTCTGGCTGGTTGCCCCAGGGCCAGTCTCACATTTTTTAATGGTTATAGAATTTAACCCATTTTGGGGAGAAGAGGATTAGGTCAGCCCTGAGGATGTGACTTAGTAGTAAAGTGCTTGCCTTATGTGCTTAAGACTGGGCTTGATTCCTGGCACTGTCAAAAACGGTAAGAAAAAATCATTCTTATCCGTAGTACAGACTGATAACCATCTAATACAGTGGGCATCTCTCTCAGTTGTGTATTGTCCTATAAAAATAAAAATATCTGAAATATTTTTTTGAAGAGTGACTGAAGTACAGTAATCACTTTATATGTGATTAGAAAAAAAAACTCAACACATCCATCTGGATCCATCATATTTCCAGCCCTTTTTAAAACTCAATTTCTGTTTTGTTAGTTAGAAGAACCTGAAGAATCTAAAGTGCTAACACCAGAAGAACAATTAGCAGATAAACTGCGGCTAAAGAAATTACAAGAAGAGTCAGACCTTGAATTAGCAAAAGAAACCTTTGGTAAGTAGGGTATAATTGCAGTTACACTACTAAAATTACATGTGAAAACAATGGATTTTTATTATAAAGTCCGGAAACTTTTATTTTGAAGCATAGTATTAAAAATTTAGATCTCAGTATTTGGAATTTCATAACTGAAAGTTGAATGTGATACATGTTCAAATATTTCAGTTTCTTTCTATCAGATGTATATTGCTGTTTTGTATCAGCTGGTTGAAATTTGAGTAAGTCATTTTATTCAAATTTGGATAAAATAGTTCTGTAGCTTTGAGATTTAAATATTGAATTGACTGTAGGGTGAACCTTTGTGTTAAGTCGGATAAGACTGTGGAATATTGATGTACCTGGAGAGGCATGCATCCATCTGCAGCAGTGCATTCTTGTAGAGATGGGGTTTCTTGCTGCCCATCTTGGTCCTCATCCTGCTGTTTTAAGAGAGCTTCCATTTCTGTGTGCCATGCCTGTGACTCAGGTGATCGACATTTTGGATCTTAGGAATACACTCAGTGTTCTAGGGTGAGAATCAGCATCACACCAAAAGATAAACTAAGACAATAGCTAGAGAAATAGTTAGAGATAAAGAATTTGTTTAAAAACTAAAATCAAGAGCAAGAACTTTTTATTCATAATTCACCCTGGCTGTTTATTTTACTATTTTGAACCCAGGGGGTTCATGTGCAAGGCAAGTGTTTTACACTAAGCTTCCCAGATCCCTCTCTTTTCTCATTTATTCATTTGGGGGTGGGGGAAGTCCATAAATAGTACTCGGGTTCAGGGACCATTCCCATTAATTCTTGGCTAACCAGGCCAGAATTCTAGTATTAAGTCCTCTGTGGTTGTGATATTGCTTAGACTCTATGGTGGGGGTTTCTAGCTCTATATCCAGGAAGCTATGTGGTACCAGGGTTCAGACCCAACCACTGTCCTATCTCTGGGCTCTGCCATCTTTGCTCTTTTATATTTAGTTTTGTGGTCACACCTGGCTGTGCTTTTGGCTCTGTAGTTAGGGATTACTCCTGGTGGGCTCTGGACCAGGGATAGTTGCGTGGTGAGCTGCACACAGGGCAGTTGCTTTACTCACTGAATTTTAGCTCCAGCCCCATCTTTGCTTTTTTTCTCCCCCCTTTTTATTTATTTATTTATTTATTTTTTAGTTTTAGCATCACACCCAGTGATGCTCAGGGCTTACCTCCTGATGCTCAGGAGACCATATGGGGTGCCAGGGATTGAACCTGGCTCAGCCACATGCAAGGTCAAATGCCTTACCCACTGCACCACTTCTCCAGTCCCTCATCTTTGCTGTTTTAAGTGATGAAATAGATCACTTTCTCTTGCATTAGTATTAATACTAGTATTTTCTTTTTGGGTCACACTCAGAGACACTCAGGGGTTACTCCTGGCTCTTTGCTCAGGAGATCATATGGGATGCCGGGATCGAACCCGGGTCAGCCGCATGCAAGGCAAACGCCCTACCCGCTGTGCTATCACTCTAGCTCTAGTATTTTTTTTATAAGGCTTAATTTTCAGTGGATTTCTAGTAATTAAGAGTTGCAGTGACTACCTTGTATATTGATGTCTGCTTGTTTTTTTATTTTTATTTATTTATTTATTTATTTTTGCTTTTTTGGGTCACACCCGGCAATGCTCAGGGGTTTCTCCTGGCTCTGCACTCAGGAATTACTCCTGGCGGTGCTCGGGACCATATGGGATGCCGGGATCGAACCCGGGCCGACACAGGCCGGCTGCGTGCAAGGCAAACGCCTACCCACTGGGCTATCGCTCCGGCCCCCGATGTCTGCTTGTTTTGCCTTAACTGCCTTCATCTCATTGCACATGGCATTCTGCTATTACCGTTTCTCTATAGGATGGTATAAGCTGCAGATGTTTATTCAAGGGAGGGTTTATAGGGCTGGAGCAATAGCACAGTGGGTAGGGTGTTTGCCTTGCATGCGGCCGACCCAGGTTCCATCCCCAGCATCCCGTAGGGTCCTCCGAGCACTGCCAGGAGTAATTCCTGAGTGTGGAGCCAGGAATAACCCCTAAGCTCGCGGGTGTAACCCAAAAAGCAAAAATAAATAGAGGGTTTATAGGGTACCCATAAGATCTAAGTGTTTCAGAGGCAGACATACATTGGTCAATAGGATTTTTAGTCTTGAATTTTTCATACTAAAATCATTTGAATCAGTGATACTGTTAACTGATTTATCTGAAACTAGAGGATCTGAAGTAGTTTAGGTCCTGGCAGATGTATTTTCTTTTTTTTTTTTTTTTAAACTGGTTTTTTGGGTCACACCCGGTGATGGCTCTGCACTTGGGAATTATTCTTGGTGGTGCGGCGGGACCATATGGGTTGCCAGGGATAAACCCGAATTGGCTGCCTATCTGGCCCCCCGGATACTGTTTTTCAGTTGGGATTTAAGACAAACTTCAGTTTTGCTAGCTTCTGAAATTAGCAAGATACTTTACCGAAATGGTTTTGATTTAGGGCCTTTTTTTCTTTTTCCTTTTTAAAATTTAATATTTTTATTATACCACCGTGAGATATACAATTACAAAGATGTTCATATTTGGGTTATGTCTTAGAGTGTTCCAGCACCCCTCCCTCCACCAGTGCCCATTTCCCACCACCAATGTCCCGATTCCCCTTCCCCTCCCCTAGCCTGCCTCTATGGCAGGTTTATTATCTCTTTCTCTTTCTCTCTTCCTTCTCTTACACATTGTGGATTGCAATACATACATTTAAAGGTTATCATGTGTATCTTTTGCCTGTATTTGATGTTCAGTTTTAGGTTGGTATTAGCGCTTTTCGACAATTACTAGCACTAAGTTCTGACTCCCACGCTTGTGTAATTTTCACCTTTGACAAGACCTCCTGATTCATGTTTCACCTGACCTTGGTGATATTGGTATCATAATATGTATATTATGATGTTGGTATCATAATATGTATATATATTTATGTCGTGCAAAAAAATGCACTCCTTCTATATCTGTCTTTTTCCTTCTGGCTAATTTCACTCAACATGATCCTCTCCAGGTCCATCCATTTATAGGTAAATTTCATAATTTTTTAGGGCTTTTTTTTCCCCCAATTTAACTTTTTTTTTCTTTTTTGGGTCATACCCAGAGATGCTCAGGGGTTACTCCTGACAGTGCTTGGGGGACCTTGCCAGCTATCGAACTGGGATTGGCCACATGCAAGGCAAACAGCCTACCTGTTTTACTATCACCTCCGCCCTTAACTGCTGTCTTTTCTTGGGCATACCATTTCATAGAACAGTCTGCTCCTTTAGCATTCTGGTGAGGCCACTTGGCCCCTTTTCTCAATGTAATGTTTTTAGTTTACTAAGTAAAGGATTTGACTTGAAAAGAAAACCTGTTATATTGAAAATGATATAAGACTAGTAATCATGTGCTTTTCTGTGTGCATATGGAGACAGAGATCAGTCTGGGTGTTCATATATGTGAAGCATACATTGGTGTTAGGAGCTTCGTAGTTGATTACATTTCTAGTGGCAAGTATAAGTAAATGAAAATTGATTTTAAGCATTTTGGATAATAAAGCATGGGCAGAGCTGGTACTGGCTCTCCCTGTGCCCAACCACTCATGAGGCGCCCGGGAGGGGATGGCAGGTTCTAGCCGTGGCCTGCCTCCCCAGCAGAGCCTTGAGACAAGCCAGACAACCCCCACTCCATGAGGGCCTCCATTTTCCACATCCAGACTTCCCCTCGTCAGAACTCCACCCAGCAGACCAGCCTATCACAGCCCGGCTCTCAAGCGGCCACGCAGTTCATCAATAAATGCTGGATTTTGAGATGACTACAAGAGTATGCTACCCGCACGGCAGAGCCTGGCAAGCTACACGTGTCGTATTTGATATGCCAAATACCAGTAACAATTATAGACCTCATTCCCATGACCTGATGGAATGGTTTGAGGCTGTTTATGTTCCTGGAGCAAGCAGGTGCTCTTGGGCTCTACTTGCATGAGACAGGACATATGGAGATGTGACTGGTGCCCGCTCGAGCAAATCGATGATGAACGGGAAGACAGTGACAGTAAAGCATTTATGAGCAGTATTTGCAACAATAGTAATCTGATATGAAAGTATCTATTATTGGTGACAAGTTTTGCTAAAACTATAGTTTAGATTATAAACTATATTAAAAGTTAAAATGGAAATGTATTTTATTCAGATTCCCCCCTTCACCCCCTCCCCGAATTCTGTGCAAGGCCTCCAGTGAACCTAGATTAAGAAATTTTCTTTCAAATGAAATAGGGAGGGCCAGAGCGATAGCACAGCAGGTAAGGCGTTTGCCTTGCAAGCAGCCGACCCGGGTTCAGTCCCCAGTATCCCATATGGCCCCCCTGAGCACCGCCAGGAGTAATTCCTGAGCAAAGAGCCAGGAGTAACCCCTGAGCATTGCCAGGTGTGACCAAAAAAAGCAAAAAAAAAAAGAAAGAAAAAGAAATAGGGCCAATTCATTAATTTTAAAAACAATCTTTCTGATCTTTTCAGTGTTCTCTCTCTCCTACAGGTGTTAATAATACAGTTTATGGAATAGATGCTATGAATCCATCTTCAAGAGATGACTTCACAGAGTTTGGAAAGTTACTAAAAGATAAAATTACTCAGTATGAAAAGTCATTATATTATGCCAATTTTTTGGAAGCCTTAGTTCGAGATGTGTGTATTTCATGTAAGTAATTGTAATTTCTGCCCTTAGGTCTTATTCTGGTAGTTGGCAGTCTTTCAGATGCTCTAATGTAGGTGTAGAAGTCTACTTTTCATTTATATATAATGATTAAGTGCTATATAAAACATAAGCAGTTCTGCAAATAGTGGTTTTGCCCTCTTGGGCAAATATCGCTTTTACGGCAGGTGTCCTACCCTATCTCTGATCCCTGAGTGGTCTTGCTTCTGAGGCTACATTCTCAGATGTTTTTGTTTTGGCTTCCAGAAGCTACTGAAAGAAAATATTGGGTTCTTTTATCTTTAAAGGGACCAAGACGTAACTTAGGAAAAACGATCCCTGGATGTACAAGATCTTAGAGGTGAATGAGATTTACAGCACATGCCCTTTTGCAGACAAGGAAATATAAGTGCAAACTGCTCAGCAGAACTGGCTCCCTGGGTGTGGTGTCTCCCCTTAAAAGGAGTTAGATGGCTCAGGGCAGGGCGTGTGAAGTGATGGCTGTGGGTGGTGCAGCAGCAATGTGGAAGGAACTGGTGTTGCTAGTATTTGCTGTTTTTAAGATTGAGGAAAGAATTTTATGGGTTTTGAGAAATTGCTAATCTGGAGTCTGAATTTGATAATACCCATAGTTGGTAATTTATTCATATGCTGAGTATGTATATTGTGTATGCATTGTGACCAAACAGAACTTTAATAACTTAAAACTTTATTTTTTCGGGCCACGCCCAGCTGTGCCCGGGTGCCAGGTACGGAAGGCAGGCGCCTTACCAGCTGTGCTGTCTCTCTAGCCCCAAACTTGAAACTCCTGTTTCCAGTCATACCCTATGGTGTTCCCTTGGGGGCTTTTTAAGAGTCTTACTTGGAGAGTTGTCACCTGTAGATTTAAGGGTTATTCCATGTTTATTCAGTTCCTCACTAAACAAGAATGCCTTATGGGTGGGGAAGAGCAGTCTTCTTAGTTAGACCCAGTAAGGAAGAATGGTAGGCAGAATTGTGATCTGCTTTCTCTTTGCACAATGATATTTTGGTAATTAGATTTTTTTGGGGGGTCACATCCAGCAATGATCAGGGGTTTCTCCTGGCTCTGCACTCAGGAATTACTCCTGGCGGTGCTCGGGGGACCACATAGGATGCCGGGGATCGAACCTGGGCTGGCATAGGCCGGCCGCGTGCAAGACAAACGCCCTGCCTGTTGGACTATCACTCCGGCCCAACTAAAATATTTTTGATTCATTTATCTAACCAAGGACTGAACATTGAACAGAAAGTAGTCATTTCAATGTAATAGTCAAATTCGATTTCTGATAACACTCATGGAATAATTAGAATTTGCTTTTTTATTATCTCAGATGTTTAAAAATTAGTGGTTTGCTTTTTTTTTTTTCTTTTTAATAGTGGAAATTGATGACTTGAAAAAGATTACCAATTCGTTGACTGTACTTTGCAGTGAAAAACAGAAGCAAGAAAAGGTAAGATCAGACTATGGGAGAAATGGTATGACCTCAGGGTGTGGGCATAAGTCTGAATAGTTACAGTAGGAATATACAGTTCAGGTAGCTGACCAATATCACTTAAGATGGCATAGATGAGTATGAGGATGATGACTGTCCTTTTTGGTTGACATCGCCCTCATTCTCATTACTGAATAGGAGGTGTCCTGGAGTTAGCCTGGGCTTTATCCTTAGAGAAATAGTTCTTCCAGAGGCAGAGGCTTTGCTATCTCCGTGGGGATTGCTATACCAGATAAGATGGATACTTACTAGAGATGGTCTCACGAATGAAATCTTTCATCTTTAGCAAAGCAAAGCCAAAAAGAAGAAGAAAGGTGTCGTGCCTGGAGGAGGATTAAAGGCCACCATGAAAGACGATCTGGCAGATTATGGTGGTTATGATGGAGGATATGTACAAGATTATGAAGACTTCATGTGACATTCTATCTTCTGGTGTCTTCTTTCTGTTGCCCACAATCCCTTCAACATGTAGCACAACTTCCTTTCTTTTCAGTTCTGCCAAATGCTACAATCAGAAGTGCAGTATCTTTTGTGCTGGTTATTTAACCCCTTGACAACACTTAGGTGCTAATGTGCATATGAGGGAACTTGGATCTTGCTGCCAAGGGGTTAAAATTGGGAACCTCAGTTGCTACTAAATCATAGTTAAAAAAAAACCTAATAATGTTGATATTGTTGCTATTGGATCCCATAGCAGCAGTCACTAAATTGGAAACAAAAGGTTGCAACATGACAAAAAAAATTGTGTAGTATTTACCAGCACCATTCAGTAATACAGCCTTAACCATACCTCCTTGAACTACTTCATAACTTGTCAAGAAAAGCAGTTTGCAGCAAGGGCATGTGGTGTGCACCTAGTATTAAAATTGCTTTGTCTTAAAATTGAGTGTGAGGATATTAAAAATACCTTGTGAAGAAGACTATCAGTGAAGATAACGGCGCTGAAAAGCACTAGTTTGATACTTAAAAATTAAATGACCAAAACCCTCCGACTTTGAAGCGGAAGAAGGTAAACCTCTCCATTATAAGTTGTGGGACTTCTTGAATGCATAGACTCTAGCTTATCAGACAGTACAGATGGCAGAGGGAAAAAAATCTTACCTTTATTTGCCTGGTTTGAGTCTAAGGAACACATCACCTTTGTTCAACTTGGCTGCAATGAAACAACTTTAACAGGGTTTTGGCATTTTCTTTCCTTTATAAAACATGCTCAGCAAACTGCAACAATTAACTACAGTTTGGCAAATTGTTATGTTAACAATTATGACATCTGCAATGTTTTATAAAGCAACTAATTTAATAAAATCACTATTGTGAGGACAGAAGTTTTGTGTTAACTCCCAAGAGATATTTTTTGGAAAACAGAGACCACAGCTCTTGGGACTAGCGTTCTCTATAGACTTAACAAAGCTTAATAAATGCTGATGAGTAGTTAAGAGCTTTAAAACAAAAACGAGTTGCCAGGTCCTTAATAATGTTATCGGTAAGGTATAGGATTGCCTTCCTCTTAATTTGGGGGAGATTATTGGTTACTCAGATACTAAGGCCTAATTAACTAGAAAAACTATTTATTTGGAGTAATAACTTATAACTCAGGTTGTGGATGTAAACATAGATTGGGTGGCCTTTAGATCTCAAGTAATCAACCAAATTCGTGGTTTAAATCTTTTCTTACTTAGGAAATAGGCACTTCAATCGAAGCTTTGTAGACCACTAAGTGGAGAGGGGCCATCTCAGTGATTTGGGAGTAACAGCAGTGACTAAACAGCAATGAGTAGGGCAAAATAAAGATGGTTTAAGGTAGACAAGGGCTAAGATTTCCTTAGCAGTAATAATGACACTGAATTTCAAATCTTATTTTATTATAGAGATCAGTTTCTAACAAACGAAGAAATGTACATCTGTTCCTTAACTGTGTAAATACTATTAAATTCTTTGAAACTGGATTCTGCAGGTACAGGTATTCTTTAATCAATACTGTACAATCTCAAAGTAGAAGCTGGCCATCCTGAGGGAGATGGAAGTTTTTTTTTCATAATCATGGCTTATGTTCAGGGGTACAGGTGAACAATTAAAACTTTCCTTGTGAAAATTTGATCACAATTCATAAGGGACCGGTATGGTCAGATCTTGGATTTTATAAGTCAGAGATCTCAGCTCCCGAATCCATTCTGATCACAAAGTCATTACCTCTCTGCCGTATATGAAAACGGGCAACTAAGAAATCTGGGCAATCACTACCCTCATAGCCACCTAACCTGCTAGCACATCCTTTAGATAGCACCCTGTCTGAGGGTCCTTCAGAAGCATATTTACAATGTCATAAAACTTGTGTTCACATGCCAACTTGTAATACAAATTGATATCTTCACAGTATGTGAGTAACTTCTTCAGGTTTTTCATAACCGTATCAGAGGTAGCAGGCTGATGCTTGTATCTGGGCAAAAACATACGAATGTACAGGTTAAGGAACTCTCGGTTCTGACACATTATCCACAGGGAAGAGGACATGTGGAAAATTATCTGAGTAGTGTTGGGGTGCTTGTAAACCCTGAGGTTAATTAAAAATCATTGGGGCCAGAGAGCTTAAAGAGCATGTAATATGGTGTACACAAGGCCCTAGGTCAATCCTTGGCAATACACTGGGCCCAGACATTAAAACCATCTGGCCTGCATCGCCTAGGCTGTATACCGGCCGTAGCCTCCTCTGAGTATTAGGACTGTCTCCAGTAACTCTGCTAGAGCTCACCTTAATTGAGTTACTTTTGTACTCCAAAGGGACCTGTTTTGAGTATCTGCGTCCCGCTCCCCAGCAAACTGCATCGCTCTCTTATTTTAAAATAAGTTGCTTCGGGCCGGAGCGATAGCACAGCGGGTATGGCGTTTGCCTTTGCCCAGCGGCCGCCCATGCCGGCCCGGGTTCGATCCCCGGCATCCCATATGGTCCCCTGAGCACAACCAGGAGTAACCCCTGAGCATTGCCGGGTGTGACCCAAAAAGCAATAAAATAAAATAAAAATAAAATAAGTTGCTCATTGGCATAAATTGGGAAATACCTTCCTTACAAGGATTCTTGGAAAAGTGTCACAAGCATGTCACTCAAATGGAATTCTTATCCTTGCCTTACCTCAAGACAGAGGTACTGTAATACTTACTTCTTTGAAATTTCTTCAAATATACTGGAGTTTAATAACCGTTGCTGCTTAAATTCTTCCAAATAATTGAAGTCTCCTTTAAGAATCGCTTTTTGGTACAGAATTTCAGCCCAATCAGGAACAAAATCATATGCCTCAGCCACAATAGAAGCCTAAAATGGAAAAAGAGAATACCTGTAGGATCTATTTGATAGAGAATTAAAGGCAAATTCTAAAAAAATTAAGGCTACATTCTTAAAGACCATGGATATTACCAATTATGTTAAAGGCTCTTAGAAGTAATAAATAGGGTTGGTGAAAAATGATTGTTCGACATTTCCTGTCCTTTAAATCTGACTCCTTTGGTTATTATTGGGGGTGTTTTGGTTATGGTTTCTTTTCTTTTTTTTTTTTTTTTTTTTTTTTTGCTTTCGGGCCACACCCAGCAATGCTCAGGTCTTATTCCTGGTGATGTTTGGGATGCCAGGGAATTGAACCCAGGTTGGCCACATGGCAAGGCAAGTGCCCTACCCTCTGTACTATCACTCTGGCTCCTTCCTCACTGTTAATAAACTGCTCAGAAGTCATACTTCTCTAATTCAGCTGTGTTAAGGTCAGTGAAAAGGCCAATTCGCTGCTTTTAAAGGGGCTAGACTAAGTCTGCCAGTAGCGCTGCCTGACTTGAAACACTAACTCCAAGTGCCAGTGCTGGCCTAATACGGGAAATGAGGCGGCACTGTTTTACCATCCTCCAACCTCAGCCTGGACAATTATGTTGACAGAAACTGCCATGAGAAGGCAATTGGTGATCTGGAGCACCAGCCGATCTGGAGCACTCAGGTCCTGGGCTGACACTAGCTCTGGGACCCTAGTTACCGAGTGAATCCCATGAGTGAAAGTGGCAGCAGGAAGAGTCCACAGCGCCCATATCAGCTAGACTTGCTCCTTGCTCACCTGGTAGAAGCGAGGAAGGGCCATGATGCAGTCCGTCAGTCTGTGGTGGCCCAGGTTGATGAGCATTGTGTTCTGGCCAGTGTTCAAGAAGTGAATTTGCAGTGTTATCAGCTTGGTAATCCGGTGACAGTGCAGGGCCTGTCGCACACAAGAGTCCTAAAGAACAGAGAAGGAAGACACCACGACTACTTGGTTACCACCATCTCCGCTATGAGCCCTCAAGCAACTGAACTCACCACCACTTCTGGTCAGCCTGTCTCATGCCCTCAAATACACCGTCCGGAACAAAATACAATGATTCCTCCTATAGACCCGGGCCCAAGGCCAGGAAGGAACAAGACTGGTTACCTTGGCATAACTCTCCGCTGCATCCAGCATCAGAGTCAGAGCCTTCAGCAGTAGCTGCTTCAGTTGGGGACCATCTTTGAGACTGTCCTCTGCAGTGGAAAAATAGGGATTTTCTGGGTATGTCTCCCAGTCACCCTACTCGCCTTGATTACATGTTGTGCCACAGTACACAGTGATTTCACTAGAGTCATCGTCAGTGCCTGCCTGTTTTCCTGTGACGTGTGCCACAGGCTTACAAGTATCAGCCCCACGGATTCCTGAAAGGCGCACAGGCTACTCGGGCAGATCTTGGCCCTGGTACCCCCACCCCATTCCATCTACTCTGCTCAACTGGGGTCCCAATGAAAGGCTGGCAGAAGCTGAGGAGAGGATCAGTCAATGCCTGCTCTGGCAGGAGCTGCCCTTTGGGGGGTACTCTGGGACCTCTCACCCCATGGTTGAGACTCAATCAGTTTCAGTTGGATGCGGGCGGCCGCCTCATGGTTCTCCCCGATCTCCCGACACATGCTGAAGCACAGGGCAATCATATTGTGCTTCTCGCTGTCCCGGGGCGGCAGCGTTTGATGTAGTCAAGCAAGGCTGTTTTCAAGGTACCACTCTGCAGAAATACAAGGAAAAATAAAGTCTCGATTCAGCTAGGGCGGCACTGCATGAGTCCTTGTTTTCTGAAAGTTCTTAAAAACTTCCCTAAAGCATGTTTCATAAGTGTTAGGCAGGGGGTTCAATACAGAGTATAAGAATTTACACTACTTTTAGTGTAAGGGAGCGGGCACATCCTGTTGGGTGTTAGGGTAAAAGCCTGGTAAGAAAATGTGCACTTAAGAATGTTTTAACAATTTTACTTTTAAAGTGCTAAGATGGATATACACAAGTTTATTTAATAGTAAACAATTAGAAATAATCCAAATGTAAGGTCTAAGACTATAGATGCGGACTTGGGAAATAGTCCTGACATAAGTAATAGTGTGACAAAAAACGGACTATTTTGTATCCGCCCAGCATGTACAAATTTTATCTTTAAAAAAATGTAAAAAGTGTTACATGTTTGTAAGTGGGCAAAAAAGAAAGGGCTGCTTCCCAATGGTAGAGACACAGGGCTTTTTGTGTGTATGTTTCTCAAGTGTCTTTAACATTGAATATGCATTACTTTTTGTAATCAGGAAAAATATTAAAAAGAATATGTAAATGCAGAAAGAAAACTGCCTCTACAACAATTTTAAAAAATCTTTCTGGGGTGGGGACAAGGAGAGCTACTGCAGGGTTTCAGGTGTCTGCCTTGCATGCAGTGTCCATTTAGTTCCCAGCACCACTGGGTGTAGCCCAGTAACAAGACCTGCTGGGGCATCCCGCAGACACCAAATAACCAGGATTTGTCTCTCTTCTGTCCTGAATTTAGCCCTGAATTTAATTTTCTGCTTTTGTTTATCTTCCGGCTTGGCTGATCTCCGTTTTTAATTCTGAATTCAGAAATGGAATGTGCTGAGACCCACCAAATGAATAACTTGGAAATGACTGAATCATGAGCCTGCCTGCCTAGGTGCTGAGGATACATAGACAAAGGCCTAGAAAGTCAAGCTTCTGTTTCCAGGCCACTTTCCTACTCATCAACAGACAGCACATTCCCTCTCCCCCATCTTTTCAGGAGCAGTATTGGCATTTCCTTCTAAGCCCGTCAGACAACACATTTATCCATGTTTCCTTAAAAACACTACTTCAAAAGTCCTCAGATTTCTGGAGCACACCTCTGCAATTCCACAGTATAAGTCAAAGTGGAGGCTCTGCCCCTGCCTGAGCAGGCCTTTGGGCAGCAGAGGCAGCGAGCCATGAAGCAGAGGGGCACACACTTCGGTATGTGCCAACATCATCGCCTCCTGAAGTGAACTAGAATCTTGGGCTAAGGTTACCATGTGTGTCCTAGAGAGCCCTTTAATTTCTCTCCACAACACGGGTAATATGTTATCCTAGAAGTTAAAATACTGGAAATCAAAATACCATACACCTACCGGATCTAATTTCTTCCTCATTAGCACTTCAAAGTAGTGCTTTTTATGGAGCAAATCAAATATGTATGTCATCTCGTTGTACCTTCCGATGCCAGTAAGGAGACGCACCTGAAAAGGAGAGAGTAGCTTGTGCCGGCATCCCATGGCTAGGTTGGGTGTGGGTAGGGGTCTGATCCAGGCCACTATCCTCACGCTGTGCATTTATGATCCACTGCCCTCCTTAGCTGCCATCCGTGCCAGTGGCTGGGACACTCTGGTGGTTTCCTCTGTTGTCTAAATAACCCAAGTACTAAAGTGCGTCGTCCTGGGCAGCCTCCTCCTTCCCACCACAGGGAGAATAATGATTAGTCCATAATGACTTGCTCATTTACTAATAGGAATCAGATTCAGTTCTAGACTATTTGGGGGGAGGGCACACGAGGCTTGGGCTGTCAGCTCATTTCAATGCAGAGAGGAGTCTAAAACTTGTTTGAGGAGAAATACAGACTTCGCCTCAAGGGGTTCTGGCAATTGAGAACATGGTAGGGAGCAACCTTTGATTCTGACAAGCAAAGGATTGATATGCCCAGTCAGGTGCCAGGAAAGCCAACATCAGTTTTGAAATGGTCCCCAGCCTGTCTGCCCTACAAAGACCTCAGGAGAGAGGGTGATGGGTGAGGGGTCAACCTAACCACAAGTCCATACTCCTCATTGGGGCCAAATGGTTGTCGGTGAGCAGCCGGGCAGCCTGCAGGACTCGGATGATGCCCTCCATGTGGCAGGTCAGTGTGAAGCAGTGGTGGGCGAGGATCAGCAGCTCCGTGGCTAAGGAGGCAGGACACTTGTGAGACACAGGTGCGACCTGGCACATCCCCCTCTCTGCTTATGAAGGGCCTTGCACTGACAGGAGCATCTGGAGAGTTTCCATCCCCAGAAGCCCCCTTGCCTCACCAGCTACACCACAACAGCCCCTGCCCATGTCTAAATTCCATCAGCGAAAGGCCAGGGAGAGTACAGTGGGTAAGGCCCTTGCCTTGCATGTGGCCAACCACAGTTCAGTGATAATGACATGGTGTCCTCAAGCACTTGATGTAGCTCCAAAATAGTTCCTTTAGTTCTGTCAGTGAAATCTAGGCATTCTCAGTCATGTAATTGCATTTCCCCCAAAATCTCAACCAAAGTTATCTGCCTAGTAAAGATGGAGAAGCTTCATGCACAAATGATGCAGCAGCTTCTAGCAGGGATTCAAGAGTCCTCCCTGCCTCAGCTCGGTGGCCTTGTTTTGGAGTTTCTCAAGTGCCAGTGAGGTTCTTCATTTCTACTGGCTTGTTAGGCCAGTAAATTGAACCACACAAAATTTGAAACTGCACACAATCGCTATGCTTCAGTTTAGAGGCAAATGTAAAAATACATGTAAGGTTGAAGATAGAAAGGGACTCCATTTTACCTGTTGTGCCTTCTGGGCTGTGGCACCTTCTCAACATCCCACACCTATTTAGCCACAATGATGGACTTGTCAGGCCTTGTTTTAAATTTTTCCTTCAAAAACCCTTTCAGGGCCGGGGCGATAGCCCAGCAGGTAGGGCGTTTGCCTTACACGCTGGCCGGCCCATGCCGGCCAGGGTTCCATCCCGGCATCCCATATGGTCCCGAGCACCGCCAGGAGTAATTCCTGAGCAAAGAGCCAGGAGTAACCCCTGAGCATCGCCGGGTGTGACCCAAAAAAGCAAAAAAAAAAAAAAAAAAACCCTTTCAAAGCCCATTTGACTCATAAACAAATTGTTGCACCCAGTCTGCAAGCTCAGTTCAACTTGTTTAGCATGGCCCTGGCTTCTGGAGTACCCAGCTGGTACTCAGTAAATATTGAACTGAACCAAATACAGCAAGCTATTTTAAAATTAGAACTCCCATCTTTTGAAAACACTTGCTCACATCAGTAAAATGCCTTTTTGGTCTATCAATTCACGAAGTAGACTATATTCAAGAGATTATATTCACACTGGTTAAGTGGGTGTGAGAAGTGATTTTTTTGAAATTTTGGATGGGGAACTTTTTTTTGGGTCACATCGGGTGATGGTCAGGGATTACTCCTGGCTCTGCACTCAGAAATTACTCCTGGAGGTGCTCAGGAGGCCGTATAGGATGCCGGCGATCGAACTTGGGTTGGCCAGCCCCAATGACTATTTTAAAAATATTTTGGGTTTTAGGGTCACTTGGGTTACTCCTGGCTCTACATTTAGGACTCATTCCTGGTGCTACATTTAGGACTCATTCCTGGTGGTATGGGTGCTGCAGATCAAACCTGGGTCAGCCACATACAAGGCAAATAAATGCCCTACTCATTGAGTATAATTCCAAACCTGAGGGGGTGGTGGTTGGTGGTGGTTGGTGGGTGGTGGGAGGGTGGAGGTGGGGTGTGTGTGTGTGTAGGTGTGTAGGTGTCTTACAAACAGGCATTTTCTGGACCAACCAGAGTGAATGCAGTAAGGCATTATCCCACAATGGTGGAAGCAAACCAAAAGATCCCACATAAGATATATTTAAAAGAAATAATGGGCTGAGCTCATGCTTTGTGTGCAAGAGGCCTGGGATCACCCCAGTATCACCGCGTGGTCTTCTGAGCAGAGCTAGGAATAGCCCCATCTACAACCTTGTGACCCTAAACCAAAATACTATATAACTATTCAAAATGATAGCCATGGAAAATGTTAATGACAGCACATTCACAGTCATTATGAACAGTTTGCATACACAGGATAATGCATTTTTTTAATCATACCATTTTGGGATTTTGGGTGTGTGTTATATGTGTATGTTTTGTTTCTGGACTACATCTGAAGATGCTCAGGACTTACTCCTGGCTCCATGCTCAGGAATTGAATCTGGTCAGCCATGTGCAGGCAAAAACCCTACCCTCTCTACTACCTCTCAGGACCCCAATCATACTATTTTTTGAAAAATAACCTAGAGGACTGCCAGGAAAAGGCAACTTTACACACATTACCTACTGTCCACACGCAGTGGACCAGACACCATAGATAGGGAGGCAGCCTTGAGACAGACGGACTGGGTTCAGGTAGTTCTGCTCCCCTCTACCTTATTTCCTTGCTCTCAAATGAGAACAGCAGGGGCCTGAGAAAGAGCTCAATGGGATGAGTATATGCTTTGCAAACAGTCCCGAGCACCACAGATCCCCTGAACACCAGCAGAAACCCCCTAAGCATTGCCAGGTGTGGTCCCCCAAAACAAAAAATCCCAAGAGAGTAAAGTAATAGCCCCCTATCAGGGAAAAGTACAAAGAAAAATAAGGCTTTGGGGTCAGAACAATAATACACTGGGTAGGGTGTTTGCCTTGCACACCGTGAACCCAGGCTTGATACCCAGCACCCCATTAGGTTCTCCAGAACACTGTCTTCCCATTGTTCATCGATTTGCTTCGAGTGGGCACTAGTAACATCTCCATTAGTCCTGTCACAAGCAAGTGTAACCCAAGGGCATCTACTTGCTCCAGGGACAGGAGGAGCCCGAAAACCGTTCTTCAGGTCATGGAACTGAGGTCCATAATTGTTACAAGTTTTTGGCATAACAAGTAAATAAAACACGGGTAGCTTGCCAGGCTTTACCATGTAGGTGGTATAGTATCAGTAGAAGGCTCTCAACTCGAGCATTTACTGATGAAACTTAAAAGGGAAGATCAGATTTTCTCTTGGATGGAGCTCTGAGGAACTATGGAGTCTGGATGTTGAGAATGACTGACTGCATGATGTGTGGTTTTGCTCTGGCTTTTTGCTAGGTTTACTGGTATCAGTTAAAACCTGTCTAGAACTGTCCAGAACACTACCAGAAGTAATTCCTGAGTGTAGAGCCAAGAGTAACTTCTGAGCATTATACAGGTGTGACTCAAAAACAAAAGCAAACAAACAAAAAAGGCTTTCTTTTTTTGGTGGCTCTGGGACGGAGCGATAGTCCAGTGGGTAGGGCGTTTGCCTTGCACGGCCAGCCCGGGTTCAATCCCCAGCATCCAATATGGTCCCCCGAGCACCGCCAGGAGTAATTCCTGAGTGCAAATCCAGGAGAAATCCCAGAGCATTGCCAGGTGTGACCCAAAAAAAAACAAAAAAAAAAAAAAAAAAAAAAAAAAAAGATGTGGTGGCTCAGTGGGGGCGGAGTTATAGTACGACTGGTAGGGCATTTCCCTTGCATGTGGCTGACCTGGGTTTGATTCCCAGGACCCCATATGTTCCCCCAGCACTGCCAGAGGGATCCTGAGTGCAGAGCCAGGACTAACTCCTGAGCATGCCCAGGTGTGAACCAAAAAAGTTAAAACAAAAAAATGTGGCTCAGTGGTGAAAAACTTGCTGTGCCCATGTGAGAGCCTTAGGTTAGATTCCCAGCACCAAAGATCAATAAATATGTAGAGTCAAGTACGTGGCATGTTAAAAGGTTACCTTTCGTGTGATTTCTAGTTTGGGGCTGCTTCTTCCTAGAGTCGTAACTAAAGTTTCTGCAATGCACTATGCTTTCTACCAAGAATCTGTAAACCATATGGGAGAGGAAGGGCAAGAACAAAGGTCCAAACTGAGTTCTGGAAAGACACACTTGGAAGTCGTCTGGAGACTGGAAGCACCTCTCATAAGAAAAAGGCCGAGAACTTACTGCAAGCCAGCGCCCGTGAGGAACAGAAGAGATCTTATCCAGCAACTTCACACCTAGCAGTGTGCGATCTGGACACAGAGTGGTGAGCTGGAGAAATGTCTGGCTCTCCTCTGCTGGGGTGAACACATGTTTGTGTCCTGTTCGGAAAGACCGAGAAAGGTAACTGCTTTCACCTGAAGAGAGCTGCAATGTGAGCGCCCTGGGCCAGGAGCCCTTGAAAGCTCCAACACTTTTGCCCAATGCTCACCTCACAGGCAGTGTTACAGGCACAGGGACAATAAGCAAAAAAGCAACAAAATTAATGCAAGGTGTGCTTGGGTGCGTGCAGCCCAGCTTCATCGGAGAAGGGCAGGGGACTGGGGCAAAGCACCTGGGCCTGCGGATGAGGTCAGCAGCTCCTGTGTCACCTCTTCAGCCACAAGTTCAGCCACTGTGTCTGGCTCAAGGCCCTGAGTGCTGATGAAGGCCTGGGCTCGCCTGCATCTGTCGGGTCGCTGAGAGGCCAGGATTGCCCGCAGCATGGCCTCCCCATCCCAGGCAGCGACATCTGTGTAGGAACAGCCCAGCTCCTGCGAGGAAGGCAGAAAAAAGCCAGCCAAAGCTGCTTTTTACTATCCAGGCACCAAGTGAGCCAACAGCAGCTCTTTCTGGAACAGCTCTTTCTCATCTGTCCACTTCCATTTGTCCACTGGAAGTGGACAGATGCTTCTTTGGGGCACATACACACTGACACTGAGCAGGCACTTGGGAGCCACATGTGCTGTTCTCTAACCTTTTTACTGCCTCACCAGCGAGAGGATCTGGGCACAAGTCAGGCCTGTCCACAGGAAGCATCAGGCCTGGTGAACACTAAGCCTTTCAAATATTACCAAATGCCTGGCAACTGCATAAAAGGTGATGCCTCGTCCTTATTGTTCTTGGGGAACAGCAGAACCTTCATTCCCCCAAATCTCTAGCATTACCCCACGCTTTGGTGCTCAGTTTCATTCCTCTCGGGTGCCTGCACTCAATGTTGGCCTCAGCCTGCACCAAGCCATAACTCCACGCTTCTGTCTTAACAGTCATCACCTTCCACTTCATGTAAGTCTAAACCACCAACTTCATCAGCTTCCACAGCAACTACCAACTTCCACAGGACATTTTCTATTGATCCAGAAGCAAAACCTCATTTGTTAGGGATAGAAGAACCTTGTGGTTAAACCACTCAGCAATCAAGAAAGCAGGGACCAGAAAATAAAATGCCACAAAAATAATACAGGGCTATGGTACTTGCCTTACATCTTGCTGTCCCTGGTTTTGGTCCTCCCCTGCCCCCCTGTTCTCTGAATACCACCAGGTATAGGTATAGCCCCCAAAGGTCCCTCCAAGAAAAAGAAAAAAGAAACAGTCTTGCCATCGCTGGCTGAGCTTTTAGCAGGCTCTGGATGGACCTCTTACACTTCCCCAGGCATGGAGAGGCCAGCACTCTGCAACGGCTTTGCTCCCTGGCCAATATTAGTACCTGAAAGGCTACTTGGCAATGGCCTAAACCCCAATCCAGCACCCCACTTCTCTCTTCCTGGGGGGCTTCCTGAGGCCACTCTGACACCATCCACCACTTGCTCCCCCAACTCTAGCATGTACCTTGGCAAGTTCATAGAGACAGAGAACCTGCCGGCAGTAGTTCTTCCCGTGCAAACACTTGGCGGTCAGGGTTTCCAGGCTGGTCACCACTTCATCCGGAGAGGGCAGCATCACAAACGACTGGCTGTCCAAACTTGAGGCTGAAAGCAACACAGGTCGGCGGGGACGTTGGGCTGCACACACACAGCCTCTCCTGCAGGCGACATCCCCTCCTCTGTTCAGCTTCCTGCACTGCGCCCCAGAACTTCCCTTGGGTCTAGGAGCACTTTCAATAGGGCTCTTAAACTTTCACTGCCGTTTCTTCTAGGCAATCCCAACCCAGGAAAACCTGAAAGCCCTTGCAGGCTACAAAAAACCCAAAGCCACCTAAACAGTGCTAGAGCTCCTCAAGGATGCCACTGGCCTCCACATACACCTACCGATTCGCGGCAGAGCAAGGACATGGCCAGCTCGAGCGTGTCCAGAGCCACTCTCCACCCACTACTCTTCTTCCAGTCTCGTCACCCAGCGTCTCAAACGAGTTACTGTCTCTGGCCACCAGCCTCTCTGCCTGCCCCCACCACCAAGTCAGTCTTGTCAGCAAGATCTTACTAAATGCAAATCACAAAACCTGAGGATCATCTGATAGATGCCTTAAAGGCACTATAAAATGAAAACCCAGTCCTGCCTTAAAAAAAAAACAAAAAAACCTCTGAACCGGAAATAGAAGGAAATGTTCTCAATTTGAGAAAGGGGTGAAAAATAGACAAGAATATTTATATAACATTAGTTCTAGTACCAAAGAGAACACAGTGGCCTGGAGCACACATTCTACATGCAGGAAGGTTGGGTCCCATCCCTGGCACTGTGGGGAGCAGTCCCCAAGCACTGAGCCTGGTGGAGACCCTGAGTGATCAAAGGGCACTGCTGAGAATGGACCAAAAATAGCTGAACATTGTTTCTTTTCTTTCCTTTTTTTGGTTTACATCTGGCAGTGCTCAGGGCTTACTCCTAACTCAGCTCAAGGAACCATATAGGGGAAGGAGGGTGCCAGGGATTGAACCTGGGCTGGCTGGTGTGCAAGGCAAGTGCCCTGCCTGCTGTACGATTGTCAGACCCTTAAACATTGTTTCTAACAGGAAAATCAAAATTGAAAATGTGTGTTAATAAAGCACTGCTAGGGGCTGGAGCGATAGCCCAGTGGGTAAGGCGTTGCCTTTCACGCAGCCGGCCTCTGCCGGCCTGGGTTCGATCCCGGCATCCCATATGGTCCCCGAGCACCACCAGGAGTAATTCCTGAGTGCAGAGCCAGGAGTAGCCCCTGAGCATTGCCGAGTGTGACCCAAAAAGGCAAAAAAAATAAAAATAAATAAAAATAAAGCACTGCTAACTAAATTCTCATATACCATTACAGTAAAATAGAGGAAAACATGGGGGAGGGGAGAAGAATAAAGAAAACAAATACCAATGTTTGTCTAGCCAACGCCATAGGGAAGTTTCAGGAACCAGAAAGTACTAAAAGAGAAATTCAGGAAAGCGACCTAACAAAGATGACTATAAGTGTTAGTTCTCCTTTCTGGACTCTCTCATGCATAAACGTGATCCTAACCAGTAGAGCACAGACTCTGACACCTGAATTTCCAGAGAAGCCACTACCCAGGCTGTCAACAGGCCGCAGGGATGGCACACACAGAATCTGCATTGTTCCATGGAGGAGCTGCAAATGGATCTCAGGGCTGGGGTGTTAGTACAGTGGGTAGAGTATCTGCCTTACACGTAGCCAACACAGGTTCAAGCTCTGGCATCACATACATTACCCTGAGTGTGCTAGAAGTGATTCCCGAATGTGATTCCAGGAGTAACCCTGAGCATTGTTGGGGTTACTCCTGGAATAACCCCACCTCAGAAAAAATAGAAAACTTTAACTCAGGACTGGGAGACAATCTGTGTTGGGCAGAAAACTTACATGCACAAGGCCCCAGTACTGCAACTGACTCCAGGCCCTGCTGGTGTAGCCCTCGTTGCCACAGGCACCACTGGACTCTGGAAACATGACACTGCAGGGTCTGAGCACTGAAACCTCAAGCACCGGAGTTAAAGACTGCCAGGAGGGACAGAGTGATAGCACAGCAGGTAGAGGCGTTTGCCTTGCATGAAGCCAACCTGGGTTCGATCCTCAGCATCCCATATGATCTTCTGAGCACCACCAGGAGTGACTATTAAGTGTAGAGCTAGGAGAAACCCCAGAGCATCACCGGGTGTGACCTCCCCACCCAAAAAAAAAGAGACTGCCAGGAGTAGTTCCCAGGTCACTGAACACTTGAGAGCCTTCTGCTCCCAAAACAAATTGGGAGTCCTCCCTTAAAGAGCTATTCGGGGAGTTTTCCCCACCCCAGATCAAATTGTTAAAGACAAAAATAATTTAAAAAGCTTCAAACTAAAAATAAATACCTTAGAACTACAGAGAAATGTGTGGCTTTTTTTTTTTTTTTTGTGTGTGTGTGTGTGTGTGGGGGGGCGGGAGGGTGGCCTGGGAAGGGAGGGCACACTCAAGGCTTACTCCTAGCTCTGGCTCAGGATCATTTTTGGCAATGGTCAGGGGGACCATATAGGGTGCCGGATTGCACTCAGGGTCAGCTTTGTGCAAGGCAAATACCCTAGAACTCTAGAAAAATGAATTGTGAACAGAGGAACTATGGTTAAATCCATACCACGGAGATATAAAGAATGGACAAGGGACCAGAGAGAGGGTGCAGCGAGCATCACCGGGTGTACCATCTCTCTGGAAGGGAGAGAAAAGCAGGCTGTGCTCAGGGCTTACTCCTGGCTCTGTGCTCAGAGATCACTCTTGGCAGGGCTTGGGAACCATATGCAGTGCCGGGGATTGAACCTGGGTTGGCTGTCTCAAGGCAATTAAGTGCCTTACCTGCTACCTGCTTGGACCCTGACCCAGGTTTCATTTTTGGCACCACAGGACCCTTTGCACATCACTGAGGTGATCCCGGTGACCTCGGCACAGCAGGGCCCGAGCAGCACTGCATCCTTGGGCCCTTTCACTGAACCACTGGCTTGACTGAGAATCACTGTTTGGGGGGCAGACCTCCTGAGGAGGAGGGGTCATAGGCAGGGAGGGGGCAGAAGTGAGTCACACCCAGCAGCATCAGTGGCTGCTGCTAGCTCAATATTGGTTCAGGAGTCATTCCCAACAGTGCTCTGGATATGTACCACGCAGTGCCAGGGATCCGGGCCTCCTGCAAAGTATTTGTCCCCCCTGCCTTTTTTTTTTTCCTTTTTTTAGGTCACACCTGGATATGTTCAGGGATTACTCCTGGCGGTGCGAATGCAGGTCGGCCACATTCAAGGAAAATGCCCTCCTCGCTGTGCTATCGCTCCAGCCCCTTGCAGAAGCCCGTTGAGCCTCTCCCTAACTCACTTAGGAGAGTCTTATCTTCACTTACTGCTTTGGACTTTCCGTAGAGGAATGTTAGGTTCTTCCTCTTCAAGTAGCTCAGAGCATTTCAGGAGAGCCTGGAACTCTGGTTGTAGGTCCTCCATACTAGCTTCCCCTGAAGCCAGAGCTCTGCAGTGCAACACCAAGGCAACATCTTGGCTATAGAAATGAAAATAACGGCATACTCTACTTGCTTCATGCACATAGCCATCATCCAACAGGCGCCCAATCAGAAAGTTTAGTGATTCCTCCTCCTTTGAATTTAGTGTGTTCTCACAAGTCTCTTTGGCTGGAATGCCATTAAGTTCTAAATACTTAGATGTGTTCAGAGCAGCCAATTTGGGAGAATGAAAATTCACTAGCTAAGCTGTCAAAAGAAAGTTCACCACTAGTTGAAATCTGTCGAGCAAACCTGGGCTCTCCTTCCTCAGCATTTCCTCCGAGGATGTGCTGGGTAATACGACAGAGCCATATCTGCTTCTCCAGCAACTCCAGCTCCTCCAAAGGTACCGAGTCCTCCTGGGCAAGCCAGTGCCCTGCCAGAGTGAGCAGCAGGTGGCGCTCCTCAGTGCTGCTCTGCCTCTCACAAGCTGCCATGGCCTGGGCTGAGAAAAAGGCAGAAGCTGCTCTGTTTGAAATGGAATTCTTCTTGAAATTCTCATGGCATTTTTCCAGAAGTCAATTCTTGCTTGTTTCAGGGACCATTGCTCAACATGTTTTAAGGTCTGCATTTCCCGAATTATCTGCAAGAAATTACAAAGTGAATTTCATTGAGTTTTACTGGATAAAAAGGATCATGAATGCAAATGCTCCCTAAGTTCAGCATATTTGTTAAAAACCAAATCAAGGGCCAGAGTGATAGCCCAGCGGGTAGGGCGTTTGCCTTGCATGTGGCCAGCCTGTGCCAGCCCGGGTTCGATCCCGGCATCCCATATCGTCCCCGAGCACCGCCAGGAGTAATTCCTGAGTGTAGAGTCAGGAGTAATGCCTGAGCGTTGCCGGGTGTAACCAAAAAGAAAAAAAAAAAAATCAAGCCATAAAAATGGGATTTAGTGTAGAAGATCCTGAATATCTAAAAGTTATGTAAAAATTTGTGTGAGAAACAATTCTAAAGTATTCAAATGAATGAGGGTTAAGGAGAGGGAAGGAAAATGGTTTAAAGCATACTTCTTTAATGACGGGCATTCCAGTACATCCATTCTGGAAAGAATTTGTGTGTTCTAAGTTTAAGCCTTAGGGCAGTACAATAGATAGTAGTACAACAGGTAGGGTGCTTGTTTTGTATGTGACCAACCCATGTTTGACCCATATGGTTCCCTGAGGCCTGCCAGGAGTGATCCCTGAGAACCACTGGGTGTGGCCCAAAAAACAAAAAATTTTCAAGTTTCATTTACTTTTCTGTAATATTATATATTTTATTTGATTCTCTAATGCTAGATCAGAAAGCTAGTTAAAATAATTGAAAAGGCATGTACATGCATACATATATGACAGTATGCTGGAGTGACAGTGCAGCAGGTAGGGCACCTACCATGCATGCTGTTGACATGTGTTTGCTCCCTGACACTCTCTAGTGTCCCCTGAGCACTACTTGGAGCTGCCCCCAAAAAAAAAGAATTTAAAATGCTAATAATACCTCTTCAACAACCAAGTGGTCCACAGGCAACTCAGCTAATTCTGCTACTCTCCTGGCCAAGGCAAACTCTCCATCTGTCTCCAGTTTGTCCAAAATACATCTACATTCATGTTGAAAATTCTCAAGGCTATAGCTGTTAATAATTATATGATTAATTGCAATGGATGTCTCCTTCAAAATCTGGCTAAGTTTATACAGCTTTCTAATATCTGGACCTGTGTCAAAGAGAAAAAGATACAAAATCATTTCAATAGTAAATATGCCACTATGAATTTTAACTATCAAGGGAAAATGTGAATGTGAAATACAATAATTATTAAAAGGGTTAAAGGAAAACCACAAAACATAATTTACTTTTTGGCAAGGCAACAGGAAATTCATTTCTAAGAACGTTTTAAATTACTACAGATCTATTAAAACACCTATATCTAAAGGGATCTACTGCTTGGTCTATATAGTGATTGACCATAGTGATAAGTGCCATCTTATATTCCCTATACACACCAAATTTTGGAAACACTCCTTCCTTCTAGTCACCAGCCCTACAGCAGACAAGTACTGACCCTGAGCCCAGCATTCTGCCTAAGGTTTTGTTAGGATCTGAGTCCTAGCAGTAAAAATGTAATTAACTTTAAATTAAAAATATTATCCTTTATCAAAAACTTGGGGGCGGAGCAATAGCCCAGCAGGTAGGGTGTTTGCCTTGCCTGTGGCGGCCAGTGCTGGCCCGATTCGATCCCGGCATCCCACACGGTCCCCTGAGCACCGCCAGGAGTGATTCCTGAGTGCAGAGCCTGGAGAAACCCCTGAGCATTGCCGGGTGTGACCCAAAAAAGAAAAAAAAACTTGGAACTAGAGGCCAGAGAGATAGAATAGCAGGTAAGGCACTTGCCTTGTATACAGCCAGATTTGATCTCTGGCATCCCATGTGGTCCCCCATGCCTTGCCAGGAGTGATCTTTAGTGCAGAGCCCTAAGCACTGCTGGTTTGTGGCCCCAAAGCAACAAAAAGCTTGGAACTATTAGAAAAGAGGGGAAGGCAATATTGATTTCAATCAGCAACAATCTTAGAGACTGTCAATCTGGAAAAAAAAAAGGACAATTTATTTCTATTTATTTTTATTGGGGCCATACCTGGCAGTGATCTAGGCCTATTTTTGGCTCTCTGCTCATGTGTGACCAATGGCAGTGTTCAGGGTACCATATGTGATGATGGGTAACAAAACTGGGTGAGTCACAGTGAGGCAAGTACTTAATCTTCTATACTATCTCTATACCCACCCACAACCTATTTAAAGTCTTAGATGAATTAGGAAGGATGACAAATTAAAGTTATTTATTAGAGAGAATAAATGACTGACAGGTAAATACAGGGACTAGCCAGGGAGGGAGTGTGGCTATTTGAAAACTGCTTAAAATAAGGAGACAGTAACATTATTCATACCTTATCATCATCATATCTTATTATTCATATCATATCTTATCTTACCGAGTTCTGCCTGCATGTATTTTGAATGCCATAACCACAACTGAACTTTCCGTAGCCTCTTCATCATACCTCATTATGGACTACAAGCATACATTTCTTGAGTGCACTAATATTTAACAAGAAACTAAGTTCTCAGTAGCAATACCAATTGGAAGACTGTCTTACCATCAAAGAAGAGGTGCTCAATTCCAACGAACAGCTGCAAAAAGCTTCCCTAGCTCATACTGGGTCCGACACTGCTGCAGCATGAGCTTTAGAAGGAAATTCACCTGCTCCTTCAGCCATGGGGCAGGGAGGAGAAGCGGATTCCTGAGACTGCTGTTTCAGGCTATGGAGGAAAGAATAGGTTGCAAAAAGTAAGTCAAAATCTCTTCATCTGGGACCATATAAAAAAGCCAAGACACCATCAAAAGTCATGTCGAATCACAATGGGGACTCTTATTCAAGTTTTTTTTCCAAATTTCAGAAATTAGTAGCTAACAGTGGTGGCAAAAATAAGTCTCCTTGGCAGCTTTGTAATTTGTTTCTGTAGGATGACCTAGGGTCAAAAGCCATGTGTGTGTAAGTCAAAGATCAGAAAGGGACCCACAGACTGAATGCTAACCATAAAGTGGGTAAGCACTCCAATTCTGACCCTACAGCCCAGGCCTGAGAACCTGTGAAATTATTCAGAATGTTTCATCTAGAAACTCCTGCAGAGAGGGAACTAGGTCTGTCCTTAACTTGACAAGATTTGAAATTTATATCTGAACAACCCTTAGATTTGTTTGGCAAAACGAAGCTGGTTCTACCTGTCTGACATTATATGACCATTAGAGCAGGATCTCAATTAAAAAAAAGATTTATTTCATTTCAATCAAATACTAAAAATATTAATAGGTGTGTGGAAAGATAGCTAAAATGACAGAGCATATGCCTAGCATGTGGGAGGTGCTGAATTTGACCCCTGGTATCCAGAGAAGTCTTATTTTTCTTAAGAATATATCATTTTGAAGCTACTTCTGGGTAGAGGGCTGCACTCTTTTAAGGAGGTGTGCAATGCCCCAGAAAATGGCTTACTCCCATGTGTAAGAAGAGTGATCCTAGCAGACAGAGATGTCATGAAAAAGGAAAATTACAGACCAATCCCCCCTGATGAACACAAATGCTAGCAAATAGAATTTGCAATAAAATACTAAATAGCAAATAGAATTTGCAATAAAATACTAGCAAATAGAATTCAAAGAGTCATCAAAAAGATTATACACCATGACCAAGTGGGATTCATCCCGGGAATGCAAGGATGGTTCAACATCCGGAAGTCAATCAACATAATACATCATATCAATAAAAAGAAAAAATAAAACCATATAATCATATCAATAGATGCAGAGAAAGCATTTGACCAGATTCAACATCCGTTCATGATAGAAACTCTCCATAAAATGGGAACTGAAGGAACCTTCCTCAGTATAATCCAGGCCATCTACTACAAGCCCACAGCAAGCATCATTCTCAATAGGGAAAAACTTAAAGCTTTCTCCTTAAGATCAGGGGACAAGACAAGGCTGCCCACTGTCACCACTTCTATTCAATATAGTACTGGAAGTACTTGCCATAGCAATCAGGGAAGAAAAAGACATTAAGGGCATCCGAATAGGAAAGGAAGAAGCCAAGCTGTCACTATTTGCAGATGACATGATATTATACCTGGAAAACCCTGAACTCTCTACCAAGAAGCTCCTAGAAATAATAGATTCCTATAGTATTAGATATAATCTAAATAATAGATTCCTAGAAATAATAGACTTCTATAGTATTCCTTTTAGGGTACAGAATCAATACCTAAAAGTCAATGGCCTTCCTATATGCAAACAACAAAAGAGAAGAAAGGAACATTAAAGAAAGTATCCCATTCACAGTTGCGCCACAGAAGATCATATACCTAGGAATCAGTTTGACAAAGAATGTAAAGGATCTGTACAAAGAAAACTACAAAGCATTACTTCAGGAAATTAAAGAGGACCTGAGGAAATGGAAACATTCCCTGCTCATGAATTGGAAAGATTAACATTATCAAAATACTCCCTAGAGCTTTATATAGATTCAATGTGGTCCCTATAAAGATACCCATGATGTTCTTCAAAGAAATTGAACAAACACTCCTGAAATTTGTATGGAATAATAAACCCCCACAAACAGCTAAAACAATCCTTGGGAAAAAGAAGACGGGAGGTATCACTTTCCCCAACCTCAAACTCTACTACAAAGCAGTCATAATTAAGACAGTGTGGTATTGGTATAGAGACAGACCTGTAGGCCTATGGAATAGAACCGAATATCCTGAAACACACTCTAAAATATGCAACCACTTAATCTTCGATAAAGGAGCAAAAAATATTAAGTGGAGCAAAGAAAGCCTCTTCAACAAATGGTGCTGGGAAAACTGGGCAGCTACGTGTAAAACAATGAACTTAGACCTCCTAATGCCATGCAAAAAAGTCAGATCAAAATGGATTCTAGATCTCAACATCAGACATGAATCTATAAGGTACATCGAAGAAAACATAGGAAAAAATGCTTTATGACATTGAAACTAAAAAGCATCTTCAAAGACGAAACACCACTGACCAAGCAAATGGAAGCAAAGATAAACAAATGGGATTATATAAAATTGAAAAGCTTTTGCACCTCAAAAGAAATGGTGACCAAGATACAAAGACAATCCACAGAGTGGGGAAAGAATAGTCACCCAATACCCATCTGACAAGGGGTTAATATACAAGATATATCAGGCACTGGTAGCACTTCACAAGAAAAAAAAAAACAGCCAACCCCTCAAAAAATGGGGAGAAGAAATGAACAGAAGCTTCCAAAAAAGAAGAAATTCGAATGGCCAAAAGGCATATGAGAAAGTGGTCTTCATCATTAATCATCAGGAGATGCAAATCAAAACAACAAAGAGGTACCATCTCACACCCCAGAGACTGGCACACATCCAAAACAGCAAGAACAACTGGTGCTGGTGTGGATGTAGGGAAAAAAGGGACTCTCATCCACTGTTGGTGGGAGTGCCGATTGGTCCAGCCCTTTTGGAAAACAATTATGGACATTCCTCCGAAAACTAGATATGGAGCTCCCATTTGATCCAGCAATACCACTCCTGGGAATATACCCTAGAGACCCAAAAACACATAGCAGAAACATTATCTGTACTTCTTTATTCATCACTGCGCTATTCACGATAGCAAAAATCTGGAAACAACCTAAGTGCCCAAGAACAGAGGACTAGCTAAAGGAAACTGTGGATGGACTATCATGCTGAGTGAAATTAGTCAGAAGGAAAAAAGGACAGATATAGAATGACTACATTCATTAATGGGTTATAAATATATGTCAGTGTTTTTACTAAGTGGGGAAATGGTACTGTCAGACTAGAACAAATATACACAAAAAGATTTAAATGATAAACCCTAAATATCTGTATGGCTAGCTGCAATATGTAAAAAGAAGAGGAGAGAGAGATGCAGAGACAAGGAGAGAGACAGAGAAAGAGAGAGGAAAAGGGGGTACCTGCTATTGAGGCAGCCTGAGGGTGGGCGGGAGGGGTGTGGGTACATTGGTGGTGGGAATGGGGCACTGGTAGAGGATGGGTGCTGGAATACTGTATTATCAAGAACCAATTATGGACACCTTTGTAATTGCATGTCTCACGGTGGTATAATAAAAAACTTTAAAAAGAAAGAAGAGTGATCCTTTCACATGAAGTTCTACCAGTCCGTTCCTGAATTTTGCTGGACTCATTGGCTTTGTATTACTTTTGCAAGATTCTTTGTGCTTACTCTAGATGTCATACAACTTGTCTCTTATCTTCCCATTGTTCATCGATTTGCTCAGGCGGGCGCCAGTAATGTCTCCGTTAGTTAGGAATAAGGTCCATTATTTTTTTTTTTTTTTGGGGGGTCACACCTGGCAATGCTCAGGGGTTTCTCCTGGCTCTGCACTCAGGAATTACTCCTGGCGGTGCTTCGGGGGACCATCCGGGATGCGGGGATCAAACCGGGCCTACATGCGCCGGCCACATGCAAGGCAACGCCCTACCCGCTGGGCTATGGCTCCGGCCTCAAGATCCATTATTGTTACTGTTTTGGGCATACTCGAATACACCATGGGTAGCTTGCCAGGCTCTGCCCTGGCTCTGGGTTCATCCCAGGGGGCCCAGTCTTTTTTATGTTGAACCGTCACCATCCAGGGCTCATGGGGCAGAGCCCTGGGTGTAGACAAAGTCTGTTTCCTGTCTTCCACCCGTCAACTCAGCCAGGCACTGCAGTCACACCTGCAACACCTCAAGGGGCAATGTGTCATACAGCATAATCACAAAAATTACTAGGCCTTTAGTTATAAAAAAAAAAAAACACATACCTCCCTGCCTTCAAAAATACAAATACTGTGTGTTGAAAGACACCAAAATCTTAAAATTATTAGCTGGTGCCACGCTCTGGTTTAGGCTCCAGTATCGGCTCCCAACTACTTCCAGTGACATTAGAGAGGTCCCCAAATGAGGGTAAGCGTACTCTGCAAAGAGGCTTTTGTTTGTAACGTAAAAAAGTATGATATGCCCTCCCATGGTATTTCTGAGCCTTCCAAGACCTTTTTTGGGGGGCAAAGGAAGAGAAACACACCACTATGCTCAGGGCATGGAATGAAGTGCCAGAGATGCAAAAGGGGTTGGCCACATGCAAGGCGGCGTTGTAAATCCTCTTTCTGGCTCAGCTGCCAAATCTTGAGAGGCGAAAATGGATACTTTTAGCCTTTACCCTTCTTAGAGTCTTGATTAGCTTGAATTAGCGCATTATTTCTTAGTCAATCCCCTGCTTCTCTCAGGAGAAGCACTAGAGAGTGGATAAACTGGCTGAAGCAAGAGAAGGATGAAAGAACTGAAACAAAGGTGAGGCAGCTGCACTGGCCTTGCCAGGACAC
Organism: Cryptotis parvus; assembly: GCA_021461705.1. Classification (NCBI taxonomy): domain Eukaryota; kingdom Metazoa; phylum Chordata; class Mammalia; order Eulipotyphla; family Soricidae; genus Cryptotis; species Cryptotis parvus. The sequence continues at coordinate 121,548 of JAJIBD010029107.1, forward strand.
TGAGGCAGGGGTACAGTCAGGCAAGAAAAGAGGAGACCTGGGAGGAGTTCAATGTGAAACTATACAACTCTTAGACAACAGCGTCTGGGGACATGGCTCAGCAACAGGCACATGCTTTGCATGTGAGAAGCAAAAAGGGAGTGCCCTTCCCCAGGATGTGTAGGGGTCATGGGACCACTTCTGGTGACAGTGAATCCAGTAGTGCGGGCTTGATGATTCAGAGGTTGGGTCCAGCAATGCAGTGATGCTCGTGTCCTGAGGTGCTAGGGACCAGGCGCACCCAAAGGTCCCAGATATTTGTGTTTCAGGTTCACAGCAGCACTAGTCACAGCAGCTAAAGCTGGAAGTCACCCAAATGCCTATGAATAAGTGAACAAAGTGCAGTATGTAGAATGTGATCAGCATTTACTAGACAGCATTTACTAGAAGGAAAAGCCTGGAAATACGCTTATAACATAGATAAGCCTTGGGGACATTATGTCCCTATTTTCTTGATTTAGGAACCTCAGGCATATCTGAATAACTAGTTCAAAAAAATACAAATATATTTTTGCCTTTATCTGTTTTTTGTTTTTTTGTTCTCTTGGTTTAGGGTCATTCAGCAGTGCTCAGGGTTTACTCCTTGCTCAGGAATCAGGGATCATTCTTGGTAGTATCACTGTATCACTGTCTTCCCATTGTTCATCGATTTGCTTTCAGTGGGCACTAGTAACATCTCCATTAGTCCTGTCACAAGCAAGTGTAACCCAAGGGCATCTACTTGCTCCAGGGACAGGAGGAGCCCAAAACCGTTCTTCAGGTCATGGAACTGAGGTCCATAATTGTTACTAGTTTTTGGCATAACAAGTAAATAAAACACGGGTAGCTTGCCAGGCTTTACCATGTAGGTGGTATAGTATCAGTAGAAGGCTCTCAACTCGAGCATTTACTGATGAAACTTAAAGGGAAGATCAGGTTTTCTCTTGGATGGAGCTCTGAGGAACTTTGGAGTCTGGATGTTGAGAATGACTGACTGCATGATGTGTGGGTTTGCTCTGGCTTTTTGCTAGGTTTACTGGTATCAGTTAAAACCTGTCTAGGGGCCAGAAGCGATAGCCCAGCGGGTAGGGCGTTTGCCTTGCACGCGGCCGGCCCGTGCCCGGCCAGGGGTTCGATCCCGGCATCCCATATGGTCCCCGAGCACTGCCAGGAGTAATTCCTGAGTGCAGAGCCAGGAGAAACCCCTGAGCATCGCCGGGTGTGACCCAAAAGCAGGAAAAAAAAAAACCTGTCTAGAACTGTTTACTATGTATAAAGTGAAAGAACTTGGGAAGAACCTTATGCTAAAATCAGCATCCTCTAAAAATATTGCATGAAAGTGGCCGCCGCGCCAAAGGGACCTGTGGGTCTGGCATGGGTGGGGTCTCTCTGTTCGGGGCAACTGGCATGGAGGCAGAGAAAAGGGCAGGGCCCAAAACTCGACTCGAGTCTGGCCAGCATGGTCTCTCCCCGCTCATGAGAGCAAACCCTTGGAGCAATGTTGGACTCGGCCAGGGGGCTGGCCGAGCCCCTTACCAGAAGGTCAGCTCCATGGGTTGCTTCCACATGGGGCTGGCCAAGCAGTGCACCTGTGGGTCTGAAGTGGAAGGGTCTCTCTCTCTTCGGGGCAACTGGCATGGAGGCGAGGAAAGGGCAGGGCCCCAAACTCCCTCGAGTCCAGCCAGCATGGTCTCTCCCCGCTCATGAGAGCAAACCCTTGGAGCAATGCTGGACTCGGCCAGAGAGGCTGGCCGAGCCCCTTACCAGAAGGTCAGCTCCATGGGTTGCTTCCACATGGGGCCCGGCCAAGCAGCGAATTCTTGGTGGTACTTGGGGACTATTTGGGTCAGCTGTTTTGCAAGGCAAGGACCATGACCTCAGTCCTATCTCTCCATCCCCTGAATGTTCACTATATTTATGACTAAAGTTCCTTGGGATATAATTGTTGGGCAGAATCCCCATACAATTTAGTTTCAATTATTATAGAAGCTCTTTGAGGGAAAGCAAAAGTACTAAAAACCGAGAACTAAAACATATTCCTTTTCCTTTTTGTTGACTTCCTCCTCCCCAGGCCCACAAGTGTTAACAATCTCCAAACAATAAACAGGCCTGAAAGAAAAAAAAGCATAGGTGAAGTCTGAAACTGGCGCAGCTCACATCATGTGAACAAGTATTAAACCATTAAATGAAAAAGCCTTCATTTTTTGGTCACACTGGGTAGGTCAATATTAAACATCCTTCACACTCAGCTCTACTGAAACTATATAGGATTGGCAAAATGTGATCTGTGTTATATATGCTGCGCTAGCATCCATGACAGGAACCAGCAATCCTTTCCCCCTGAGTTTGGCTATCACTGTCACTGTATCACTGTCTTCCCGTTCATCATCGATTTGCTTCCGTGGGCCCTAGTAACATCTCCATATGACCTGTCTCATGCTAGTAGAGCCCAACATTAGGATATTGATCGGAATTCACACATTAGATAAAATTGCTCTGTTGTCTGACAATTAAGGGTCTATAACCAAAGTCACTGGTTCTCTGCTGTTTCCCATCTGAAACTACAAGAAATTTTGTTTTAAATATGTGACATACCTTATCCTGTTTGCACAGAGGCCATTCTAATCACCTGCAGAGTAGTAACAAAGAATACATAAAATTTCAACTCACAGCTTCCAGGGTCTTTTGGAAATCCAAAAGTTTTGCTTCTGCTGCCTTGTAATTCTTAAAGAACATACAAAGTTCATACATCTCCATCATCAACAGCAGTGGGGAATCCTTTGAGGAAGAGTTTGGATGAAATGACAAAATCCTGAGTTTATTTTGTCAATGAACATGCTAATAAAGAGAATTAAGTGAAAAACAAATGCCACCATAGGATTTCATAACATATGTTATAAAAAATAAAATTTGCCTCATTTTCATTTTATAAAAAAAAAATCAAACCAGATATACCTATCAATAGTCCATTTTCTGTCTGTTCTATATGGGGTCCAGTGGATGTAATGAGACATAACACAAGGTCATGCTAGAAGGATACTTCTACATACATGCCTGGTAATGGGGCTCCACAGAACTCTAATCTTTCACTTATATGGCAAGCAGAATGCACAGTGTGTGGGAGTGTTTCAATCAGCAGAAAGGAGTGTTGGGGTTAGAAAGCTGCAATTGAATCTGAAGTACACAACTATCTATCATACCTTGACACCCTGGGAAAGGTTTTTTTTTTTTGTTGTTTTTTTTTTTTTTGCCTTTTTGGGTCACACTTCGGCAATGCTCAGGGGCTACTCCTGGCTCTGCACTCAGGAATTACTCCTGGCGGTGCTCGGGGGGACCATATGGGATGCCGGGGATCGAACCCAGGCCGGCAGAGGCCGGCTGCGTGAAAGGCAAGCGCCTTACCCACTGGGCTATCGCTCCAGCCCCCTAGCAGTGCTTTATTAACACACATTTTCAATTTTGATTTTCCTGTTAGAAACAATGTTTAAGGGTCTGACAATCGTACAGCAGGCAGGGCACTTGCCTTGCACACCAGCCAGCCCAGGTTCAATCCCTGGCACCCCTCCTTCCCCCCCATATGGTTCCCTTGAGCTGAGTTAGGAGTAAGCCCTGAGCACTGCCAGATGTAAATAAAAGGAAAGAAAAGAAACAATGTTCAGCTATTTTTGGTCCATTCTCAGCAGTGCCCTTTGATCACTCAGGGTCTCCACCAGGCCTCGGTGCTTGGGGACTGCTCCCCCACAGTGCCAGGGATGGGACCCAACCTTCCTGCATGTAGAATGTGTGCTCCAGGCCACTGTGTTCTCTTTGGTACTAGAACTAATGTTATATAAATATTCTTGTCTATTTTTCACCCCTTTCTCAAATTGAGAACATTTCCTTCTATTTCCGGTCAGAGGTTTTTTGTTTTTTTTTTAAGGCAGGACTGGGTTTTCATTTTATAGTGCCTTTAAGGCATCTATCAGATGATCCTCAGGTTTTGTGATTTGCATTTAGTAAGATCTTGCTGACAAGACTGACTTGGTGGTGGGGGCAGGCAGAGAGGCTGGTGGCCAGAGACAGTAACTTCGTTTGAGACGCTGGGTGGCGAGACTGGAAGAAGAGTAGTGGGTGGAGAGTGGCTCTGGACAGCCGGAGCTGGCCATGTCCTTGCTCTGCCGCGAATCGGTAGGTGTATGTGGAGGCCAGTGGCATCCTTGAGGGAGCTCTAGCACTGTTTAGGTGGCTTTGGGTTTTTTTGTAGCCTGCAAGGGCTTTCAGGTTTTCCTGGGTTGGGATTGCCTACCGCTGGGCTATCTATCGCTCCAGCCCCTGGGAAAGTTTTATGAGCTTGGTTTTTCAATATGAAATTAGGATAATACCACTTTTTAATATCCTCATATAATATCATCTCTATATAGGATTATTGTGTGCGAAAGGACTTTGCTAAAGAAACACACTGATTGGAATCAGGGATACAGTTAAGCAGAAGAGTACCTGTTCTGCATGTGTGAGGCCCGGAATTTTTGGGCCACACCGGCAATGCTCAGGGGTTTCTCCTGGCTCTGCACTCAGGAATTACTCCTTTTTTTTTTTTTTTTTTTTTTTTTTTGGTTTTTGGGTCACACCCGGCGATGCTCAGGGGGTTTCTCCTGGCTCTGCACTCAGGGCTCTGCACTCAGGAATGACTCCTGGCGGTGCTCGAGGGGACCATATGGGATGCCGGGATTGAACCCAGGCCGGCATGGGCCGGCCGCGTGCAAGCAAGCGCCCTACCCGCTGGGCTATCACTCCGGCCCCAGGAATTACTCCTGATGGTGCTCGGGGACCATATGGGATGCTGAGGATCGAACCCGGGCTGGCACAGGCCGGCTGTGTCAAGGCAAACATTCCCTACCTGCTGGGCTATTGCTTTGGCCCCCAGATCTTGGTAAAATTTTTTAAAAGATAAAAAATTAAAAAATTAATTTTTATGATAAAATTTGTAAAAAGAAATAGTCAACTGTTATCTGCTACTGGCTGAAAGAAAAAAGAAAAAATCCCCAGGGAGAGGAATAATTGAAAGAGTAATGGAGGCTCATTGATTTATTTTGGTTTTTGTTTTGGTATCACACTTGGCTCAGGCCTCAGGAGTAGGACCTGGTGGTATTCAGGGAATTGAACCGAGCGGTTCTTGCTCTTTGAGCTATCTCTCTGTCCCTGGCAGTGTGGTGGGGGGGAATTATTCTTTCACATGCAGAAAACAAATAAATTATGACTACCTTAAAGAACAGCTGGAAACCTCGGAATGAGAGTTTTGCTCTTTTGCCTTGTCATTAATGTTCTCCAGATGATGGAAAGGTCCTGTAGGTCCCAGGAGTGGCCTTCCACTGAGCCCTGAATGTGACCCACTGCTTCAGCTGCAACGCTGTCCTCCAGAGAAGTGATGATCCAAACACAGACACAAGGAATGATACTGGCACCCTGCAAAGATAATGAGGGGCAAAGAGAGCTTGGAGGAAGATTCCAGTAATGCTACAACTGTAGGTGGAATTTCCTGTTGAGAATAAGTCATCTCACTAATAGGTTAAAATGGCTTGAAAAGCTAAACGTGAAAGAAAGTATCATGAATAAACAAGGACCACTCGCGGGAGCCAAAGCAATAGTACAGCAGGTAGGCATTTGCCTTAATGTGACTGACCCAGGTTCAATCCCTGGCATCCCAGGAGTAATTTCTGATTGCAGAGCCAGGAGTAACCACTGAGCATCATCAGGTGTGACCCAAAAAGAAAAAAAAAAAAAAAAAAAACAAGAACCATTGCACAGTCTTGAGAAATATGGCATGTCTAAAGGCCAAGAGGACTCAGGCGGTGTGTGGGGAAATCAGGGAGCTGCAAAGTACAAAGAAATTGGACAGGCCTCCACAGAACTGCTGAACAAGACTGCTGGAAATACCCTTTGACTCTGATCAACAGGTCAATCAATGAAAGTGTCTGTCATCCAAGATCCAAACCTCTGACCACACAACTTACTGAATGTCTTGTAGGCACAAGGGAAGTGTGTCCTGAGTCAACAAATTATGGGGAACCTCGCAAAAAGGATAACAGAAAGTTGCAATGGGGACCGGAGGCGATAGTCCAGCGAGTAGGGTGTTTGCTAATGCCGGCCCGGGTTCGATCCCGGCACCCCATATGGTCCCCCAAGCACCGCCAGGACTAATTCCTGAGTGCAAAGCCAGGAGAAACCCCTGAGCATTGCCGGCTGTGACCCAAAAAAAAAAAAAAAAAAAAAAAGAAAGAAAGAAAAGAAAGTTGCAATGACCTTGGAAGCAGAGGCTGAAACAGGGTTGTCATCATCATCATCCACTACCTTTCAGCCTCTCTTACTCCTCCCCACTTGGTCTCCGAGTCCTTAATGTAGGCTTCTCATGATGCTCACCTGGAGACAGGAGGCCAGGACACTAAGGAGAGGGGCCTGTTGTCTCACTGCTTCAGCCAGGAGCCAACACCAGGAGTCTGGCGCCTCTGAACATTGAAACAGAATTTCAAAGAAACTGGTTGCCTCTTCTTTGCTTCTCTGAAGTATCTGGGGAGACTTGGTGCAGACCGAATCACTGTCCATCCTAGAGCTTGACTCTGCAGGCAAGTTCTCAAAAAGCCAGCTTCAAGTGGTCTTGAAGGACAGGGCTAAAATAGTGGAGAAGAGCTTTCACCTAAAAAATATTTCAGATTATTAAAATAATAGACAATCAAGTTTCAACTTCAGCTGGAGCCAAAAATGTTAAAAGAATGGCAGAGGCAAAATGATTCTCACCCTGTGAACTCTCACTTGCCTACCACTCTGTCGAGGTGAACTGGCAATACAAGCTGCTTCTCAGTAAATCCATATTTAATCTTGAGTCACAAAAACTTCATTTAGCACTACTAATAATTAGTCTTTTTAAACTAACCCATTTAAATTTAAGTAAAAAATAGTATCATATGTAACCAAAGTATAACTGTACACACACATACACACACCACTGTCTTCTAAGAAGTATTCAAATTTTATTTTTTGTTTTTTGGGTCACACCCAGCTGTGCTCAGGGGCCCACAGAGTACTGGGGGCTGAACATGACCAGCCGTGGCAAGACAGGTGCCCTGCCCACTGTACTATCTTTCCAAAGACTCCTCTTACTAAATAATGGCAACAGCAGGCAACTTACCTCCCTCTGGATAGTAATTGTAGAGCTGGCTATGAATAATGAACTGTAACCAATCATTTGCTTTTGCACATTCTTTCAGGTAAGACATGCTCAGTTTCATACTGTGGAGCCTGCAGAACTGTACCACCAATGCCCACTGACTGCTAGAGTCACTAGATAATCTGCAGTTGAGGGTGGAGACAACAGAGAAAAAAACTTGTGAAAATGTAGCTTCAGTTTTCAATGGAAGAAAATAGTACAAATTAAATACACTTAATGTTAGTATATTCTCTCAAGAGTCAATCAACAAATATGAAAAGGGGGCCAGAGCAATAGTAAAGCAGGTAGGTTGTTTGCCTTGCACACAGCTGACCCAGGTTCGATTCCAGTATCCCATACGGTTTCCCAAGCACTGCCAGAAGTGACCCCTGGCAGAGGTGCTATTTTTTAAACTGAAAATTAAATTATCTATAAAGATTATATGATCTTCACCTTTTTAGTTATATCAAGATGCATACATGGATAAAATAACCCATTCACTAAGTCTCTCCCACATACTGGTTTATTTATTTACTTTTTTGGGTCACACTTGGCTCTGCACTCAAGAATTACTCCTGGTGGTGCTCAGGAAACCATATGGGATGCCAGGGATCAAATCTCGTTGGCAGCATGTAAGGCAAATTCCTTCCTGCTTATCACTCAGGCCTAGACACTGGTTGAATAAAGAGATTAGCTTAGAAAAATTAATGAATACATGTGTGTGTTTGAGAGGAACAGACTGGCAAAATAAAACTTGCTGGATAAAAGGTGGAAATGCAACTCACAAACCTCTTTATTTCCTGTTGCTGAATGCTGTTCCATATACTTTCTTCTAAGAGAACAAGTAATTCTTCTGTGGTTGCCTTTTACGCCTGCAGCCAGTTTAGACAGTTTTTCAGCTGTTAAGAAATGTAAACAGGGTCATTTTGAACTCTCACACGGCCTGTCTGCATCTCAGGTACCCTACCTCCCTGGGGTGTGTGGCTGGCCGGGCGGGCGCCTGGGGCGTGGTAGAGCCCGGGTCTCGGCAGAAGGTGGAACTACAACCCCCAGAAGTCCAGCGGAACCGGAAGTAAGCGGTCATTTGAACTCTCACACCGGCCTGTCTGCATCTCAGGTACCCTACCTCCCTGGGGTGTGTGGCTGGCGGGTGGGCGCCTGGGCCGTGGTAGAGCCCGGGTCTCGGCAGAAGGTGGAACTACAACCCCCCCAGAAGTCCGAGCGGAACCGAAGTAAGCGGTCATTTTGAACTCTCCACCGGCCTGTCTGCATCTCAGGTACCCTACCTCCCTGGGGTGTG